>JARYGA010055607.1:0-65055 GCA_030545235.1 Helianthus tuberosus
ACCAACCTGTCACACCCGGACTTTAGCGGAAGTGTGTACGTGTGACTTGATCAGTTTTCATTGCATTCGATTATAATAAACAACTATATGACTAAAATGATGTTCATCCATTCGTAAGTTTTAGAAATATTACAAACATAAGTTGTTTAAGTTCAACCAATACAACTTCAAGTTAAGTTACAACCCATCAAAAGATATTAAGTTCCATACATGGACCTTTGACAAAAGCTAGTTTAACCAAGGCTTTGCTTCATATATCTTATCCAGCATAAGATATACAAATCAAACCCTTCAAAAATGGATGACATCTAATCTTGTAATTCACTTCTTGAAAACATTTCCAACGTCGAAGATCCATCTAGTTTTCTAAAATACATGTAATTTGAAAACAATCAACAAAAGTTGAGCGAGTTCATGTGTTTTTATGTGAGCTCCAATAAACTTGCAAACATTTGAGAGAATTCTTTTGATAACCGGTATGTAAAGCGTCTATGAACAGATCACTAATGTTTTGCAAGGACATTAATATGTGCGGTGGCGTAGGAAGTGCTCAAACCTAGCGAATTTCCTCCGGTCCATCTGGCTGGAACGACATAGTCACTACATGCGGCCACACAAGGACCCATGAGTGGGGCTCGCTACACCCGATAGATCTACCACTCCCACCCCTCGGTCTTAACTAGATTAATGACACTTATGAGAGATACTACCCATCCACATGATCTAACGGTTCATTCCCTAGCTAAACCATACCATTGAAACATGTATTGCACAAATTTGAGAAAAGGGGGACATGAACTCACAAATTTGCGTCCGAAGACTCCTGTACTCAAAGTGGATGTCCTCAAGTCGTACTACTACCTACACACGTGGCAAGTTTTATTAGACACTTAGGTCGTGTAACGACTCTTAGCCTTAGTCATTTATTATGACATAATTTGGAATTTTGGTATACTTTGGATTACACCCTCGGCGTATGTTGTATATGTAATTCTATAATTCCAAATTATATATATATATATATATATATATATATATATATTATTCAAAATAAGGATATTTTAACTTAAATTATTTCCATACAATTATTCGGGGGTACTTGTTAAAAATAATATATTTTTAACTTGTTTTGTCGAATGGTTCTCACATACATATTTTCAAGTATAGGTATACTTGTATTATGTGTATGTTATTTTGTATTTTCGTATTTGTGCATAATACTTGTATATGCATATTTTACCAAGTGTTGGTAGTGTATGTCGGTATGTATTTATACGTATAGGAATACGTATTTTCCTGTATGTATTAAGTATTCTATACTTAATTTATATATAATTTTCCGGAATATTGTTTTTGCATAATTTAAAAATTACCAACTTTATATTCTTAAAATATATATATATTTTAATAGAATTTTATTGAAAAATATCTGTAATTTTATTTGGTAAAAATATGTATACATCCACATATATAAGTTAAAAATAATATAGTTTTAAGATCAAAGTTATAAAAATATATATTTTTAGTTTTCACCAAGATAATATATTTTTGAGTTGTTTATGAAAATATATATTTTCTTCCACTCCAAAAATAATATATTTTCAAATTTGATAAAATATGATATATTCTTATAATAATGGTAAAAATTCATACTTTGTCGTTTATTCGGTTTCGAAAATACCGTTTACCAAATTTGTCAAGATACGAATTAGATTTTCGGAATATATATTATATAGTCCAAAGTGTCCATTGTCCGAATCGTCCAATATTTGTGTGTAAGTTATATATTTATTTTCTTGTGATTTTGGTAATACTTCAAATTACAATTTTTAGTATTTTGGTGTGGTATATTATTTTTCAAGTTCCTATTTTTTAGTATAATTAATACAAGTAATATACATGTAGCACATACTTTTTGTGACTTCTAAATATATATATTTTCCTAAATATATACTTAGTCATTTATTCTTGAAAATCAACCTCCAATACTTGTAATTTTTATAACAAAAATTATGGCAAATCTTTATATTTAAAACCATGATCCAAAATCACTTGTAAACACTTGTTTAAACATATTTTACTAAGTGTTAAATTTCTACAAAAATTTTGCCATAATTTCCTTTGAAACTGGAGGTTTCCATGCTTATAGCATATCATTTTCTTTTTCAAAAACTCATCAACAATCATCGTCAACATTCCTACACTTACCTTATGCCATAAACATATTTCTACATGAAGGTATGTACTTGAAGATTTATAAAATCTTGTAGTATTTTAACATGATTTACTAACACTAAAAACATGGTTTTTATTTCATAAAACTCATTTTTACAAAATTTCCATCTTCACAACTTGTAACTCATTTTTACAAAAATTCATATTCTTGAGTTTTTCATGTCTTCTATACATCAAGGGTTCCATTTTTACACTTAAAACCAAATCATGTTAACCTTGAAGTAAACTTGTTTTTCTTGAAACTTTTATGTTTGAAATCTTTCACTTTTAAAACCTACAACTTGTAGGAACCATCATTCTTCACAAAATCATGTTCATTTTCAAGTTCATACTTAACATAAAGGATCATCAACATGGATCTTTCAAGATCCATCCTCATACTTGCTAGATCATGTTTTAAATCATCATCTAGCAAGCTTTTATGTGGTGATCTACACCATACACTCAAGAAATCAACAAACAAGTTGATCACATACACTAAACAACTTAGATCCTTATGATTTTGAGCTTTATTATTATGTTCATCTTCTTGTTTTTGTGTGATCTTTAGATTTTTAGTTACTTATATACTTTAACCACTAAAACAAGGTGTAAAAGCATGAACAAGAAGACTTACTACTAGCACAAAGGCTAGGGATGAACAAGATACAAGATGAAGAAGAAGAATGGTGGTTAATAGCTCCTCAAGTTGGTCCTTCAAGTTCCCTTGCTTGCAAACTTCTTAGGTAGCCTTGATACACCTTAGAACACTCTTGGATTGCCTTGAAATGGACTAGAAAATGGAGGTGAGAGTGGGGGGTGCTGGGCCGTAAGTTTGGAGGAGGAGAGGAAGGTTTGTTGTGTTTGAATGTGAAGATGATAAGAAGTGAAATCTAATGGTTTTTATTAACTTCTTTCCAACATTTTATTACCCAAAGGATCCATGTTTAGTATCTAAACAACATTGTCAAATATAATATTCAAGAAAGGTGGGGCGGGGCCCTTTTAGGCTGGTTTTCGAAATGGGGGGGTGTTTAGTTGGTTTTGAATGATAAGTTAGATACTTAGTTAGATCTTAAGTGTTTTAGTTAGGGGTTTAATGTGTTTTGATGTGTAATATGGTGTTTAGTGTTAACAACTAGTCTTATGATGTTGACACATTGCCCTTGTTTTAATTTTGGTGTTTTGGGTAGTGTTCGGTTATTCGTTCGGTAGTTGGTTCGTTAAGGTGCTAAATTGCGCAGTTTAGTGAGTTATGAGATACCTTTTATGACAGTTTTCATTCCCGACACTTTACAAGTTTTTCTGGACATCTAAACCTTATTTCTACATAATATTTTGATGTTCATTTGCTGATTTTTGCTGAATTTTGGCGAATTCTACATTTAGAGTGTGTTCGGGTACTTTTTAGTGTTTATTCGTCACTCGGAAGGCAGTTTCATAACCCTTACTTTCCTACATGGAGTTCTAATATAAACTTTGGTTCTGAGCCTCAATCTGTGTCCTAACATGATGTCTGTCTGAGTACTGAACTCCTGTCAGTACTACTAGTTTATCTAATAAGTGTGCTAGTTTTGTCTGTGCACTAATTGAACTGTTTCGGGTTGCATTTAACAATCACAAGTAACATGCATCATGTAATGTATTTGTGAGTTCTTTGAAAGTAAATCATGAAATCATTCATATCTTAAGTTCAACATGCACAACCATATATTATAAATTACTGTTCACATCGTACGGAATTACAAGAAATAGTGTCAGTTGTCACAACATATTGATATTTGTTAATACTTGTTGTTTTGATGATCACATGTGGGATAATGTTGATAAAAATGGTATGTTTGATGTTATTGTTGATCACGGGTATGGGTATATTTTTGGGTGTTGTTATGGGTTCAAACCAGTGGTTGGAGATTAATTAGTTACCAAATGATCTCATATGTGATAAAAATCTGCTGTAGTTAAGGTTCATAAGTCATTTGGGTTGTTAGGTTATCATTTTTGGGAGTTGGGTAACGAAACATGAAGCTGTCCAACAGTTACCGCCAACTTTAGTTGGCTATAACCGGGTCATAACTTAATGAAAACTGGATTTTCTTGAGTCCAAAATGTGGTATTTCGAAATACGCTTCTTATGGCGCTGGAATCACAATTTCTAGATGTCGTTTATTATTTTAAACAAATTATTTCATTTTAGTGTTCAAAGCTTCATTTTTTGGTAGAATTTGTGTGTAGTTTTTCTCATCATATCTCGGTGAATACTTGGAGTTAGGTCATGAAATTTATACAATAGATGGTCTTAGGTGTCTGTACAGTAGATGAATTTAGTGCTCTCATTAAAAATGAGACCTGAGAACTTGTTCCTAAAACACCAGATATGAACATTATTCGCAGCATGTGGCTTTTTAAGCACAAGTTTAAATCGGATGGAAGTCTTGAACGTTATAAGGCTCAGTTGGTATATGACGGTCGAAAACAGTAGGTGGGTATTGATTGTGGGGAAACTTTTGGTCTGGTGATCAAACCAGCAACTATCCGGTTGGTGTTATCTTTAGCTCTATCTCAGTCATGGAACATTCACCAACTTGATGTCACCAATGGCTTTCTACATGGGAATCTGGCTAAAACGGTCTACATGCATTAGCCCATGGGATTTCGACATCGGGATTATCCGGATCATGTGTGTCACCTTAAAAAGTCTCTATATGGTTTAAAACAGGCACCTCGCGCGTGGTATCAACGATTCACAGGCTTTGTTCTCAGGATAGGCTTCATGCAGAGGAAGTCTGACAACTCTCTCTTCATCTATCATTAGGGATCACACACAGCTTGGTATCAACATTTCACAAACATCTGTTGCTTTCCAACAGAGGTTTCCTAACAATTGTTATTCATTATCCCCAACAGAGCCTTTTTTAAAACAGTGGGATAGGGTTAGGAATCATGAGCCTTGGTATCAACCTTGTAAGCTTCTCAAGTGTACAACCTACCAAAACTATATCACACTATATATTTTAAGTAACTTGCATGATAAAATAAAAACCATATGATATAATTTACTTAACGCGTGTGAGAATAAATATGAAAATCTTGTAAGCTAGTATTAATTCATTTTAGCCCATTTTCTCTTATCCATTTAAACTTTAAATATTAATAAGAAACAAGTAGAATTTAATAGAAATAATTCTAAAGTTACTAAAAAATTAGGAAATATCCATATCTATACATATAATAAAATAAAGAGTAAATTACGATTTGGGTCCCTATGATTATATTACTTTTACTCTTTTAGCCCAAAAAGTAATCTTTTAACATCTGAGCCCTCAACATATTTTTTTCTAACCGTTTTGGCCTCCCAACATTCTTTTTTCTAACCGTTTTGGCACCTAAAAGTAAATGGATGAGATTAGTTTTAGGGGCCAAAAGGGTTAGAAAAAAAGACGTTGGAGGCTCAGATGTTAAAAGATTTCTTTTTGGGCTAAAAATGTAAAAGTGATATAACCACAGGGGCCAAAATCGTAATTTACTCTAAAGTAAATCATATATGAGACACATGACGCTCTATGAAGTGATTTCATTTATATTTTCCCGCCTAAATAAAATAGATATAGATAATACTTGTTAATAAGATTCAAAAAAAATATATTAATCCATGAAATTTATCTTTTTATTCTTTACCCTAAATAAATAGATAAAGATAATATTTGTTAATTAATAAGAATTAAATAAAAAATATATTATTTTATCTTTTACCATTTTATTTTTCATTTATATTTATCCTGTCTTTGCTTTATGAAAGGGATTACTAAATTGAATTATAATAAACTAAGCATAAATAACTCATCAATTCTACTAACGTTTTAGACTTTTAATGTAATAAAATACAAAAATAATAACCTATAACAAAATCGTTTATGTTAATACTCTAACAATCTATAATATGTAATCTTTTATAATAAAGGATTGAGTTCATTTTATAACTTTAATAAAGAGTTGAATTCATTTCAGAAATTGAAATGATTACAAAACTTTCAGAACTCTTAAGAAATAACCAGTTTATTTGTACATTCTGTCTGTTTCTCATATTAAATATTCGACGTCACGTGTCAACTTCTAATAAACTATAGATTTTAAAAATTATATGACATGTTATTTAAAATTAATATTAAAAAAAAAAACATTTAATTCACCTGTGTAATACACAAATCCCTAATCTAGTAAAAATATACATAATATAGATAATAATGGGCTGAAGCTACCTACAGTAAAAATTTGAGATCATAATTCAATTCTTAAATTGAGTTATGACATTCGTAATGGGCTGCAAATTCTGCCAGAAAACGCATCCTGAACCTTCGATACCGAAAAATTTATAAAACATTCAATTTTTGTCGAAAAAATGCCATTCCAGTGGGGTTTTAAAGATATTTCCTGGAATTATATTTTAGACTCAAGAAACACATGTTTTTCTCACGTTTTGTCCACGTTACAGCCAATACAAGTCGGCTGTAAATTCTGATCAGAAGCTGTTTGAATTCAGCTTTCAATTAAAACATGTTTATGACACTATAACACTATCTTTAGCAAATCAGAACCCTAAAATCATCACATGCACGAACTTAGCATCAACAAATCTGAATTTACTTCATGGTGATCATGAATTCACAAGAATTAGACCTAATTTCATCATATACTTGTCTAGGGTTTGTTCCTAGACACTATATTGTTCCTATATCATATACATAACAAACATGCATCAACAATTTCTGAATTCTCTAAGTTAATCAGAATTTCAAGTAGTGATTTTCTATCAAATTTCACATACCTTATGATCTCCTTGCAATGGGGATCACCAATCTAAGCTCAGATTTCGTTTTGGGATGGATTTGAGCCTTCAATTTGTGAATTTTGTGCCAGTTAGGATTTGTGGGAGAAACCTGGTCGCTCCCCTGCGTTTTGTACGAACCAGACAAGTGTGTGTCTGGTGTATTTTTGATATTAATATGTCAAGTTTCACACTTGACAACTTTAGTCCCTCCAATTTCGTTTTTATTTTATTTTAAGTGTTTAACCCACTCATAAGTCACTATCTAACTAGGTTAGAATTATTCCTATTTAGTTTATTTTGCTTATTTACCGACATCATATTAGTAATAAAAGAATTTATATTTTCGGGGTGTTACATCACAGTTTATCACCTAAATTCATATTACTTAACTAGGTTAATTATTCCTAGCCAACTTAGTAGGTTCGGGAAGTTAAAAACCCGTTTTTTTTAAGTCCCGTTAGCTCGGGCTCCTTATGAACTTTTGTCTTCTCAAGTCGTTTGCTCTCTTTTTATTTATTATTAGGCTTATTTATTTGAATCCTAATAATTTCAGGGTTAATCTTTTCTGCTAACGGTATTCTACCCGCTCTTTAGTATTAACGGGGTTTAATTACCAAACCCGTTTTCGGGGTGTTACAAGTCTACCCCCCTTAAAGAGGTTTCGTCCCCGAAACCTTATTTACGTATTTCTTTTAATTTAGACTAAACAAACTTAGTTTCGTTTTCAAGATATTCATTCGTTCCTTTCGATCTAACGTTTTAATTTATATTGACGTGTACGTCTTTCATGTGTAAGGCCTCGCGGACCGTTATTTTTAGCTTATATCGTTTATCTTTATCGACCGAGTTGTCACTTGACCACTCATTCGCGTTAGTCTTGTTAACCTGTTTTATCCCGCGCTTGTCTTATATTAACAAGCGCTTGGTATTTGTCATGACACTATCTTGACTTCGAATAGTTTTATCGACTAGACTAATTAGTCGCCGTCACTTAATATCTCGTCACCCGGGTATACTATTTTGCCATCTCTGGCCTCATGTGTGTTTAAGATTTTCTAATTCACCTCATACCACTTATGTTTTGTTAAAACGTTGCTTTTGACTAAAACTAAATTTTTAGTTTACGTTTCCTCTTTGTCTTACGTCTTCCCTCATTTCTAGGAATGTTACTTCCGAGGATCTATTCCTTTTTCGCTGTCATTTCGATAATGACTTCGCCCTTTTTGTGACGTAACACAATTTAAAAAAAAATTGTGGATTCTTTTGTCAATTTATCCGTTTAAATGTTTAGTGAAATTCTTCACTTTCGTTAACCAGACTCCTCGTGATCTCTTTGCTTTAACCCGTTCGATTAACTTAGCGAAACCCATCGCTTTTATACTAACCTTACTTTTCGTTATTATTTTACGCGAGAAGTTGCAACCGTTTTCCTCGCTTTACTATATTGACCCGTAGGTTCCTTCGCATAGCCTCGCAGGCTTTTTCCTTAGATTTCCACCCTCTAAGGTAAAACCCCATCAATTCGTTTCTTTTTATTCGTGATCTGAGGGTCTTTTGGTTCCGTAGACTTAACATTAATTATAATCCCGTAGGTTATGATGATCTCGTAGATCATCTTTTATTCTAATCCTTATTCAATTGTGTGTATATATATATATATATGGCGTCAAGGCACCCCTTTTTATGTTTAGAATTATTCAATTTTGCTTTTTGGATTTCTTTTTACCTTGACCGTAGTCTAAGGCTACATTTTTTTTCTTTCGAATTATCTTTCCGACTTTATGACTTCTAACGTCATTTACACGTCGGTTTGTCCTACACTTACCATTACCCGCTTCTTACCTATGCTTCTTTACGACCCGTTACCCGGGTTCTTTATTATTTCGCGCTTCCATTATTCGGTTTGCGCTTACTTGCACTATCAAGCTTTTATACTTTATTTATCTCGTTTGACTTATTCGTGTGAGATTTCCTTACTCATGAACGTCAAACTTCGTTCTTTATTCGACCCATTCAACTTTAAAATAGTTGAACGTAGTTATCAAAATTTCTGTTTGCAAATTCTCATCGTCTTTTAGTCATGACTCTTAATCCGAGTCCTTTGGCTTTCTATTTCGCGTACCCGTCTCTTGGTTTACGCATACTTTCAAAATCCTACCCATCTATCGGGTATCTCTACCGAAGTTATCATCAAGTAACCATTCTTATATGGTTTTAGACATCATCTTAATTTATTTGATCATCTTAGCGAAATCCATTGCTTTTATTTAGTCAAGTCTTTTATTCTACCCCTTTGACTTGTCTGTGTGAATTTCATCACTTATGACAGTCAAACTTTATCTTTATGCCTTAGCATTCTCATTAGTTGGTTTGTATTTTCATTTACTTTAATCTTTGTCCCTTCTCTTGGGCTCGTTATTCTAACGTAATACGCTCCCTGTCATCCGACTTGCGTTTACGTTTACTATCAAACATCTTACTTGTTTGACTCATTTGGGTACCATTTAAGTTATTCCCATTCACCCAGTCCTTACTACATCGGACGTAAATGTGTCTGCTACAAGAAGTTCATGGTATCATACGCCACTACTTACTTGGCCAGAGTAAGCGATCAACACATGATACACATGACCTTTTTGTAGTTTTCACATCACACCCCATGTAAGTAACGCCCCTATTTATTTCATATCTCCGATTTCATTTAGTAAAACTTTATTTAATTGCAAAACAACAATCATTAGTTTTACTAGTTTTACTTTTGTACATATAAAATGTTTTTCTTTTCTATTGAACTATTATATAATCACATTCGTTAATGTGATCGCTACTTTTCTCAATAACATTATATTGAGAGTTTTCCACTTGGATAATTACCCCCCGTCCAAGTTTCCATATGAACTAATCCTATTATTTCTTTGTTATTCATCATCGTGAATAACACATGCTTCTATTAAACTTCTCTTGGAAACATCATCCTGAATAGATATCCTATTCAGGTTTTATTACATATATGCAACCGTCTTTCCCTACGTGATTGTTGCATATTACTACTTATACGATTAAATTTAAAAACGTGCACCTGGTAATGCTTGCCCTTACGGGCTTCTCTTGCCGTTATCTTTGTTCGCGATCGTCACGTGATTTAGGTCCTTGATGAATATGCTCTGCTTGTCATACCTCGGACCGTTCCTCCGTCATATCCGCAATTCATTCAACTCTCGTCACCTTCAGATGCGAGTGTCCTTCAATTAAAACATTCACAAAAGTTAGTCATGTCGACATCAATAATTACCCGTATTATAATACGAGGCTTTCTGGTATACATGTCAATGCACGTAATTTCGTTAACTATATCGATTCTTGATCGATTTAATTGAGGTAACGCGTATTATACGATAACCCTATGTGTTGTTCACAACACTTTAATCATACTAAACCATTAACATACTTGTACTTACCGGATTTGCGATCAAGCCTCGAACCGAACACACTTACTCTTTTAACCTTGAGCTCTGATTACCAACTTGTAACACCCTTGCTATTATTTTAAAGGTTTTCGTATATATTACGAAAATAAACTTGTAATTATGACTACAAATATGTCTTAAAATTTCGATTTAATTAAAACTTTTACAAATTAAAAATACAACATAATGTAACTTAGTTCGTCGTTCGAAAGTTACGACGGCACACCGTGCGGAAGCTTCTTTTTCATGTGTTCGGTTCTTTCTCGTCGCTTGATCTTCATCCGGGTACTCCAGATATCCACCTATGATCAAAACCAACATAGAAGTGAGTTTTGATAACTTAAATATAAGTTTAAATAAGTTCTACGCATCAAACTATCAATCAAAATAATTTTTCCGACTTTTATGTCTCCCGCGTGTCGCGAGAGACTCAACACAACATGTCGCGTGTCGCGACCCAGACAACGTTACCCGTTGCGAGCCGCGGGGGAAACCATTTTTCAGCAGGTTCGTATCTGGACCTGCATTTTCTGCCCAGCTCTAGTTTTATCCAAAGTGCAAACTTCAATTTGCCATAACTTTTTATCTACTTAACCGATTTACACGATTCTTTTTTTCCTACGCGTTCGAAATTTAATTCTCCATCTTATGGAGTTAAAACCTGATACTAAACTACTTCAAAAATTCAGATTTCAAGCTCTTGGCTTGAAATTCCTTTTTAACACTTTTGACCAAAAATATCGCTTTTAACAATAATTCTAAATATGCGTACCTGGCTCGAGTCATAGGATTGACCAATTTAAATATCTTTCACTATTAATTTCTAATTAATACCAACGCGAACCGTATGATATTTCCTGTAATCACAAAACTCAACAAGCGATCATCAATTAATATTGTCAAATGATCTTGCCAATGTCATTTGACCCGTTTAGTCCGAACGACCATTTTCCATTATGAGATGATATCTAGTTACCATCTCGCCCTTTTTACCCATTCTGGTTTACACCATAACGTAATGTTTCAAAATTTCTTATTAGTTCATCGTCACATAACTAATTTACCAATTTACCCTTTTTTTGCCATTGTTTATGATTTCTCACCATTGCACTTGTTCCGACTCATATTATTTGCGTCGGAACATTGTAATTCTATTACTAACTTTTCCTTATTCATTTTCAATACACACAACTGATGTATACTAAAAAAAGGGTGTAAGCTTTTACTTACCTCGCATCCAAATTACGCTTTCCTTTTCGTACTTGCTCCGTTTGACCCGCTTCATTCCCAAGCCTCCATCTAGCTTGTCAAGAGTCAAACTATCATCATAATTCACAAGGTGGTTAGATTAGTCATTATAACCATGACTATTCCGCCTTATTATTTTCTATGTCAGAACTACTATTCGACTCCGTCCATGGTTAGTTTAACTTTTCAAAAGTTAACTACCCTTAATTATATGATATGTGCATATAAGCTAAATCGACTTCATAATTAAAATTTGTATTACCCCACATCACACGTAATTAGTCGAACTAGGAAATTACGCACTTGATTCATAATTTCAACATATGAACATTGTGGGCATAATTTATAACATCAACAATCAAGTTTCGTATTACAGAAAATATGCTGTTTTTGGTGACCTGTTTAACCTGTTTACAAGTCTTCAAAAAATATGATTTTTTTTATGTGACATACCTCTCGGAGGGTTAGGCCTTGTGTTAAAATTTCAAGATCTAACTCTTTACCAAAAAATCATAAAAATTCATTTACTAAGCTGCAATCAGATTCGTCACTTCAAACTGCAGCTTACGAAAAAATTCATTTAAAATTCCTCGTTTATCCGATTGACGAAATTCCAATTGGAACATTTTGGAATTACCTGAAGCTACCTACAGTAAAAATTTGAGATCATAATTCAATTCTTAAATTGAGTTATGACATTCGTAATGGGCTGCAAATTCTGCCAGAAAACGCAGCCTGAACCTTCGATACCGAAAAATTCATAAAACATTCAATTTTTGTCGAAAAAATGCCATTACAGTGGGGTTTTAAAGATATTTCCTGGAATTATATTTTAGACTCAAGAAACACATGTTTTTCTCACGTTTTGTCCACGTTACAGCCAATACAAGTCGGTTGTAAATTCTGATCAGAAGCTGTTTGAATTCAGCTTTCAATTAAAACATGTTTATGACATTATAACACTATCTTTAGCAAATCAGAACCCTAAAATCATCACATGCACGAACTTAGCATCAACAAATCTGAATTTACTTCATGGTGATCATGAATTCACAAGAATTAGACCTAATTTCATCATATACTTGTCTAGGGTTTGTTCCTAGACACTATATTGTTCCTATATCATATACATAACAAACATGCATCAACAATTTCTGAATTCTCTAAGTTAATCAGAATTTCAAGTAGTGATTTTCTATCAAATTTCACATACCTTATGATCTCCTTGCAATGGGGATCACCAATCTAAGCTCAGATTTCGTTTTGGGATGGATTTGAGCCTTCAATTTGTGAATTTTGTGCCAGTTAGGGTTTGTGGGAGAAACCTGGTCGCTCCCCTGCGTTTTGTACGAACCAGACAAGTGTGTGTCTGGTGTATTTTTGATATTAATATGTCAAGTTTCACACTTGACAACTTTAGTCCCTCCAATTTCGTTTTTTATTTTATTTTAAGTGTTTAACCCACTCATAAGTCACTATCTAACTAGGTTAGAATTATTCCTAGTTAGTTTATTTTGCTTATTTACCGACATCATATTAGTAATAAAAGAATTTATATTTTCGGGGTGTTACATCACAGTTTATCACCTAAATTCATATTACTTAACTAGGTTAATTATTCCTAGCCAACTTAGTAGGTTCGGGAAGTTAAAAACCCGTTTTTTTTAAGTCTCGTTAGCTCGGGCTCCTTGTGAACTTTTGTCTTCTCAAGTCGTTTGCTCTCTTTTTATTTATTATTAGGCTTATTTATTTGAATCCTAATAATTTCAGGGTTAATCTTTTCTGCTAACGGTATTCTACCCGCTCTTTAGTATTAACGGGGTTTAATTACCAAACCCGTTTTCGGGGTGTTACAGTGGCGGCGGTGGGTGGCAGCGGTGGTGTTAGTGGCGGTGGTAGGTTGTGGCGGCAGTGATGCTGGTGTTCGGTGGCGGAGGGTGGCGATGGTCGGAAGTGGTGCCGATGTTGTGGCTAAGGGTGGTGGCGGCGGGTGGGCGGTGTGAGTGGTGGTGGCCGGTGGTGGTGCCGGTGTTCGGTGGCGGAGGGTGGCGACGGTGTTGGGTTCTGGTGGCGGTGGTCGGTGGTGTTTAGTGGTTGATGGTGGCGTTGGTGCCGATGTTCGGTGGCGGCGGAGGGGGTGGTTGCGGCGGCGGGTGGTGGCAGTGGCGCCGGTGTTCGCTGGCGGTGGTCGGCGGTGACATGACGTATGGCGGCGTCGGTGGTCGACGGTGTAAGGTGGCGACGGCGGGTGGTGGTGGCATTTGTGGGTGGCTTGTGGTGGAGGTGGGGGGAGGTGTTGGTGATGAAGTGGGGAGAGGGAATGAAATGGAAAAAAAACAAGGGGTGTGGATGGAATAAATTTGTGGGAATGGAATACCATATGTGATGGTTGATTCCATTACCTTTACCAACCAAACACATTTTTTTCCATTCTCTCGTAATAGTCCATTTCATTCCCTCTCTCACTCCTGCATACCAAACACTAGCTTGAGGAATAGTACTTTACATCTAAAAATATACATAGATAAATGCCGGAACGTGTTCAGTTTATTTATTACTTAGTAAAGCTTAAATAAGAAAGATTACAACAAAAAGAAACTGCAAAACGGAAATACTACAAGTCAGTTTTTTTTCCTGGAAATAGTAACTAAAGACTCACAAATCCTTGACCAGCTTCCAACATCTCCCAGCAATTATTGAGATGAAATATTCTTAATATCAAGAATGAGTGTCACCTGCTGCTCTTTCGTTAAGTATTTTCTCACCAATGTATCGGCCTAACATCATAGTGGCTGCCTGAGGATTCGTTCCTGGTGAGTTGAAAAACGTAGAAGCGTCCGCAACTCGTAAAGAATCCACCCCAATGACTTTTAAACGGCTATCAACCACCTTGTTCACCAAGCATCCCCCATGATAATGGTTAAATGAGCCCAATGTTTGATTACAGAAAGTCGCAACGGACTCTTCATCATTTGAATCCTTGGGTACCGATGGGCCGATAAAACTCAAACGGCTAGGACCATTAATCGTGGGAGACTTATATTTTCCCATAGCTGGAGTTTCCAAAACGTTCCTAAGCACATCAACAATATTGCGGCATTGGAGTCGGTCATCAGCGTTAGAGTAATAATTAAACCGAACTCTTGGGGTAATTGTAACATCAAAAGACGATTTTAGATTCAGTGAGCCAATTGCTTTTGGTCTCGAGACCTTTCCAGCAAGTAGCGCCAGACTTAAGTTTGTAGGTGCAACCACGTTTAAGAAAGGTATGACAGTTGTAACTCGGGGTAATGCAGTAGATTCTATGTATGGGCCACTGTTTGTGATCCCAGCTACATGAATTCCTACATCAGTTATATTATCAGGTACCTTAAGAACAACTGTATTACGAGGATTATCAGCCATAAATTGTCCAATAAATGGATGGTCACGAACAACTGGAATATTTAGAGACGAGAGGGTCGAGTTTGGCCCTAATCCACTTAGTAGCAAAAGTTGTGGACTCCCAATGGTTCCTGCACTCAAAATTACCTCTCCGCCTGTTCTTACACGTACTTCATTACGTCTTCCTTTGGAGTCATGGTATGTAACGCCAGTTGCAGCTGTGAAAAAAACATCAGGTTTTTTTACTTAGAATAAAGGGTGTTGATACATATTATGTGGACGCGACTTGGTTCGGTTCAACTCGGTTCGGTTCGACCCGGTTAGGTTCGGCTCAAGCCCGACGTCACGACATTCCTCTGTCGTGCGTCCCAGAGTTCAACACGCGAAGCACGGAGCGCCGCGAGCCGGTTCCCGCCGCCACATCATCATGACATCATCATGATGATGTCATGATGATGTCATCAGTTGACTAAACATTACAAATCTTCAAATCTGCATATGTTTGAAGAAGTTACGTGCATGATCCATTATGCTTGGGCCAATCATCATCAAGACAGAATGCATTTGGGCTTAAATCTTAAACTGGGCCGGACTCAATTCATGTCGACGAAACAAGGATATGGTTGACGAAACAGACTTGTTTCGTCAACATCAATTCAGTTTCGTCGTCTTTCACATGTGATTCGTCGAGTGTGGTCTGATTCGCCGAGTTGTATTTGTTTCGTAGTGTCTGTGGGTATAAATAGAGTTCATTACTTCTGTTTTAGATAGTGGAACACAGAGAGCAAAAACACACACACACGAGAGAACTTTGAGAGTTTGCAGAACTTATTTGTAAACATTGAGCTTGTAACTGAACCTTTCATACGAATTAATACAGAGGTGTTAATCAGTGAATATTGTGTGTCGTGTGTTTGCGTGTTCGATCTCGGTTTACTTTCCCGGTTGGATTCCGCACAACCGGGTTGGTTTGTACACAAGGATTAGGCGACTAGATCCTCCCCTAGCCGGACCTACAAGTGGTATCAGAGCCTTGGCTCTTCTCCTTGTTAAAACCGAGCTGTTTTCGGTGTGTTTTTCGGGTTTTTGAAGTTTTGTTTTTCGTGAAAATTTCTGTTTTAAGCTTCAAAAATTATCGTATTTTGCTGAAAGTTCTTATAAAAACCTTGTTATTTCGCGTTTTCACATGTTAAAATTGGGTTTTTAGTGAAGTTTTAAGCAAAAAATTTGTGTTCGGGAAGTTACGATTCACCGGAAAAGTGACTGTGTTCTTCATATATTCATATCATCTTCAAGTTGTTCTTCATAAAAACAACTTTTTGATCTTTGAAAATCATTTGTGTAAGTTGTTTGTGTTTTGAAAATTGAAACTTGATTAAAATATTGTTTGCCATCATTTGGTTGGTAAATTTAGCATGGTGTAGCCGAAAGTTGTATCTGCATTGTCAGTTAGGATTAGATAGAGCCAAAAAGTCTCACCCACTTTTTCACCAACTTTCTGCAGCTTTACAAAACCTGTTTCGTCTCTCACATAGCCAGTTTCGTCATACATATCATCCATTCTGATTCGTCGCCTTGAAAGCCCAAAAGGACCCCCTGTTCCGTCAATTATAAAGCCCAAAACAAAAATCCTTTTCGTCAAATTAGAAGGCCCACAAGACCCTTTGTTTCGTCAAACCCAAGTCAAACCCAAGACAAGACAAAAAAAAAAAAAAAATTATGTTGGACTCACTTTCGTAAAACTGTTGGGCTCATATATATTTGGGCCTCACTTTCGTCGACAAGGAAGCCCAAGAAAATCAATCTGTTTCGTAAAAATAACAAAGTCAAAGTCTGTTTCGTGGAACTTGTTTCGTCGAAACACTTTGTGAATTTAAACAGAAGGCTTGCAATTGTGACTTAACTGTTTGTTTGAGGTGTGATTTTCAGGTATTCATTTTTCTTGATAAAAAATGAATTCGATTTGGGGTACTCCGGTAAATACAGATATGTATTATGGTACTCCGTCTCCGGATAGCGGAAAGTATAGAAATACGAGTTTGTCTCCCTCATGGGCCGAAAATCCCGCATCCACTTCTGCAATACCAGTGCGACAAAATACTGATATGTATGGAAATCCACTTCCAGCTTCCTCAAGACCAACGGCGTTTGTCACAAGCACAAATTGGTATGGCACTCCAATACAAGTTCCAGTAAAGCCAACTCCAACAACAGATCTGTACGGAAATCCGCTTCAACCACTCCACCAGTTGCCTCACAGCGCCATCTTTCTACTGCAGAACCATCATCTCTTGATACAAGGAACTGTAGTCAAACAAAAACGGCGTTGTATGTTGAAATTGTCAAAGATGCCAGCAATGGTGAATCCTCGGGAAATAATGACAGTTCTGAACATGACAGTAGTTCAGATGAAGATGTTTCAACTTCAGTTGAGGATGATACAACTTCAAGTTCAAGCGAGGATGGATCTGAATATGAATCATCAAGGGAGGTTGTTGATTCTGATGCAGAAAGGTCAACATCTGAGAGTGATTCCAGTCAGGTATGTGTCAATAAACCCACTGCTGTTAATTGTGATAATTGTGCTAGATTAAGCGTTAAATGTTCTGATTTAGAAGCAAACATGTCTGAGTTGCAAGGCAAACATGATGCTTTACAAGCTAGTTTGTTTGACTTGCAAAACAAACATGTTGATTTAGATGCTAAGTGGTGTGAGTTGCAAAGCCAACACGAGGCTTTGCAAGACAAGTATGATGTGACATTCATTCACAACCAAAAGTTGACCGTGGATCTTTCTAAGTGCACAGAAGCCAACATGTTTTATGAAAACCATGAAAAGGAATTTAAAACGATGATTGAAACTTTAAGAAAAGATAAAACCGAACTGACAAAAATGGTTTCAAGAAAACAAACGGAAATAAACCTTTACATCAGTAGGCTTGAGATAATGCAAAAAGAGATGGCTTGTGTTAAAACTGAAAGTGAGGCGATCCGACTCAAGTTAGACATCTATTTAAGCTCTAGCTATGTGTTGGATCACACCATTGATGTTCAGAAAGAGAAACGGGATGTCACATGCATTGGATATAAGAAATGTCCACCACCCGTGAGAAACAATTATGATGCACTGCCTGATGAGGAGTATAGAACTCACTTTGAACCATCTGTTCCTTTAGACGTTAAGGAATTTGCAACAGGACTTGGATACAAGAAAGAAGTATCATCAGATCCAGATGTATCAGCAGATGCAAGTGTGTCTTCTGCTGAACAGAATCAGGATCCTCCAGTTGTTGTTGAGGATGCTGATTCTTCTGATGATGAATCTGATGATACTGATTCAGCAAAGTCTGATGCGGTGATCAAAAAAGAGGACATACCTCTTGAGAATCACATTCTTTGTGATCCACCTGCTAAACCGTCTGTGATTGCTACAGCCAAGTCTGTTGAATCCTCATCTGGAAGCTGTGAAAGCGTGAACTTGCTTTACACGTTGCTTGGATCTGATAAAATATATTCAGACAAGGATTTCCCTATAAAAAATGTCAATCAATCTTTGATTGATAAAGTTTTCGAAGATTCTACCAGTAAGTTTTTGGGAAAGTCGAGCCCAGGAGTTGTAGTAACTCAGTGTGCTCCTATCCCAAAATCCGAAGTTAGAAAGAAATATGGGAATCAAAAATTGCAAAAACAAAACAATCAACGAAAGCAAAATTACGCTGCCCAAGGAAATGGAAAAGGCAAACAGAGCCAAAACAAGAAAAAGGACAAGAAGGTAAACTTTGTAAAATCAAAGGGAACGGACAAAATTGAAACTTTTGAGAACAAATCTAACTTAGATTTTGTTAAACAAGCAAAAGTGTTGAAAAGAAATGAATCACACAGTTCGAAACCTAGTACCTCGGGATCACAAAGTTCATCATCGACAAGACGATCACATGATACTTCGGGGTTTGTTGAACGAAGATCATGTTTTGAATGTGGTGAAATTGGGCATATCATTCGAAATTGTCCGTATCTTCATAAGTTGAAGGCAAAGGTTGATGCCCCCCATGGTAATAGTTACCATAAAAGACCTGTTTCACCAAGACAGGACCCTCGTCTTGTTAAACAACGGGAAATGAAACAGAAAAAGAAACAACGACAAGAAGTTGAAAAGGTTTTAAAACCAGAGGTTATCCAAACGCAGTCTGTTAAGTTAGAAGTTAAAAATGAAAAACAAAAACAGATTTGGAAACCAAAACCAGTAACTGTTTCAGGGGGAGCTACATCAATTCCGAATCATCGGGAAATGGATGTCACAATTCTCGATGATGACGGACGACCCAAGTCTGTGAAGGCTTGGGTCCCCCTCTCCAACTAATCTCTGAATGAGTGTGTAGGATGTTCCAGGAGGAACTATTGATAGTCTTAGGATTGTTGATAGTGGAGTGTCCATGCACAAGATCGGCGACATTAGGCTCCGAAACATTGTTGTAACCAAGGAGAATATTGTTGCCTTTGATGGAGAGAGGAGAAAAGAAGACAAAAATGTCTGATGAAAGAATGTGGTTGAATGTAGTTGAAAATTCGACAAGATGAAAAATGTGCCAAAATGTGGTTGTTATGGTTTTTGATCGGGTCCTCAGGAAAGATTCCAATGAAAAGTACGCGCCTGTAGCACGTCTGAAGCTTTTCGAAGATTCATGGATTTTTTCTTCCACAAGAAGTTCAAAGTCCACAAGATGAACGTGTAGGGTACTTTTCTCTACGGTGTGATTGAAGAAAATGTGTTTGTTGAACAAACCAACCGGGTGTGCGGATGCCTTGGCGTGGATTGAACAACCGCACATTACTTCTGAAAGAGAAAGACAAAGACCTTCGCTGGTACAATGTGGAAGACCAGCCGGACCCAAAGGTTTATGATCTTGTTGCTGTCAAGAGATTTCTCAGTAGCTACAAAAATCGACTTTGAAGTCCACACCGGGTGGATATCCAGTTTGGGAGAACACTCAAATTCCTGGCAATGCACGAAGCAGTTGCAGGATACGGTTTTGAATTTCTAATCTCTCCTATACTTGTCGATATTTAAGCTGCTTTATGAATTATTATTATCTCGTACAGCACTCTTTGGCCAGACAATGTTGTCATGGTCCGCACCGCTTACCGGCATGCCAACTCATTTTTTTCCAAAATTCGATAAATCATTTCTGATTCAAAATTAATTTTGGTAAACGGCATTGAGGTAAAACATGAGTAAACCAACATCGGAAAATCATTTTTGTACATACCGTTGTGTTTTAAATTTATCTTAGTTTGTTGCTTTTAGGGGGAGTAAATCCAAATTTGAAAATCCAAAAACATCGAAAATTTCAAAAACACAAAAACAATAGAAAAACAAAAATGAGTTTCCTGGCGAGCAAAAGAGAAAGTGATAGTACATCAGTGGTCTGTCTAAACCTCTTTAAACCTTAAATGAAAAATGATAAGCAGCTCTATATAAGATGTATCGGTAGGCTCACAATCATTTTAAAGTGTGCAGGGTGATATAAACTTAAATCGACTGAAGACCAGGTGGGAACCACTCATTGGCATATGGTCTTAGTACCGAAATTTCGTTTGAGAGATTGCCGAGGTTCTGAGATATTCGGTCTTTATGCTGCTTATCATCTGGGTATCATGGTTGTTTCTTTTACCGAAAAATAATGGGGACGCAAGTCTAGATCTTCCATGATACCATACATACGTGTACATATTGCATTCGACCTCAATAAGTGATCAACAATCACATGTCCAAACAAATAAGTGATAATATATCACATTTATCCGGGAGTCAAGTTCGTCTCTCTGCTGTACGAAAGTACTGACCTGTTCACGGACTTGCTCCTGTGCCCTCATGCATCGAAAATCAAGTTCCTCATCAATAAGTGATTCTATCACATAGGGCTTGTTTTCAATCAAAATAAGTGAGTATCTCACATCATATACGGTCAAACAGATGATAATCGGTATACTCACCGGTAAGATGAACCCTCGTGCATACCTTGATACGGGAATGTGTCGTGATGTGGATGAACACCGGTCGGTAAGTATAAATCATACCTTAACGTATCCCCTCGCCATGATTACATCTGATAAGTTGAGCTTATGTGGACAACAATACCGATAATTGTTATAGGATGCTTATTTTAATGTTAATTAATTGAACAAAGAGAGCGTTTTGGCATGACCGTACACTGATATGATTCTCTTACCCTCGAAACTCACAAAAAGAATGTCTGTAAATATTTATTTAATGCTTTCAGTTTCTGCATCTTTGTATATATTTATTTATTGCTTTCTGTCTTTACATTTGAAATATTCAAAAAAATTCCAAAAAGATTTTAGGTGTGTTTTAATATAAACTTTCTAAAAGCTAAAAAGATTTTATTTCTATCTTATTTTCGATTGTACGATGTTGGATCTCGAGTCTTCGTTACCTGAAACCTGAACGAAAACCGAATTGACTAAATCTTCATAAACGGTCGAAATTTGCAAGTTTTTGAAAGTTAATAACTAAAATTGATAAATTTGTTAAACTTTCAAGCTGTCGGACGGTGTTTGATTATGACATGGTCATTCGTGTGTCATTTGTTCATACTAACTATATTCCAAGCAGTTGTTCTCATTACGCGTTTAGATTTCTTGCATGTGCAGATTCTAAAGGCAAGGAGAACATATTCGATGACAAGCTTCGGAATGAAGACACGACGGGAAGGGACTCAAATGATGAAGATGATCGAGTTGCCGCTGACCATCATCAATACCACAAGGATCTCAAGTAATAAAGATCAAGACATTCACGAGCATAACTCAAGGGGGAGCTTATGTTAAGGGAGAGTTTGTCAACACACTTCCTAAATGAAACGGGGAGTTTGTTGATACACTTTCTGCTTTCAAGACGCGTGAAGACTTTGAAGATCCTCCGACATGGAAGACATGGAAGTTGAACCTCACGAGTAGCGTCCAAGGGGGAGTTTGTTGATACATATTATGTGGACGCGACTTGGTTCGATTCAACTCGGTTCGGTTCGACCCGGTTAGGTTCGGCTCAAGCCCGACGTCACGACATTCCTCCGTCGTGCGTCCCAGAGTTCAACACGCGAAGCACGGAGCGCCGCGAGCCGGTTCCCGCCGCCACATCATCATGACATCATCATGATGATGTCATGATGATGTCATCAGTTGACTAAACATTACAAATCTTCAAATCTGCATATGTTTGAAGAAGTTACGTGCATGATCCATTATGCTTGGGCCAATCATCATCAAGACAGAATGCATTTGGGCTTAAATCTTAAACTGGGCCGGACTCAATTCATGTCGACGAAACAAGGATATGGTTGACGAAACAGACTTGTTTCGTCAACATCAATTCAGTTTCGTCGTCTTTCACATGTGATTCGTCGAGTGTGGTCTGATTCGCCGAGTTGTATTTGTTTCGTAGTGTCTGTGGGTATAAATAGAGTTCATTACTTCTGTTTTAGATAGTGGAACACAGAGAGCAAAAACACACACACACGAGAGAACTTTGAGAGTTTGCAGAACTTATTTGTAAACATTGAGCTTGTAACTGAACCTTTCATACGAATTAATACAGAGGTGTTAATCGGTGAATATTGTGTGTCGTGTGTTTGCGTGTTCGATCTCGGTTTGCTTTCCCGGTTGGATTCCGCACAACCGGGTTGGTTTGTACACAAGGATTAGGCGACTAGATCCTCCCCTAGCCGGACCTACAAAGGGTATATGAGTTAGCTGTTAAAAAAAAAAAACTATAAAACATATTAAAGATATACTTGGAAAGGAATGCATTATTGTATTTATATATTTACTTTTTTGATCATCTTAGCAGTGGCCAAGCTTGAAATATTAAAGATGATCTTAGTGTGAATGTGATCTATCTATAGCTAAACACACTTTCCTTTTTTTACTTTTATACTTCGTTCCTTAAAAAATCATTTTAAAACTCTATAAATTTCACATCTTTAAAAAATTCTTATAATTGATCTTTAATAAAACTCTATAAATTTCACCTCTTTAAAAAACTCTTATAATTGATCTTTAATCTGTTTTATAATTGATCCTACACGTTGCCCGGTTCTTCTTTGTTTATTCCTTGCAGAATCTTTTAATATCCTTCCAATTCCCCCGATTTTTTGCATTGCCCGGTTCTTCTTTCTTTATTCCTGGTCTTAGTTTTACTCTTTCAACTTTATATTATTACCATTGATACCCGAATCATATACAGGTTACAGTCGATTCGGATATTGTTAGTTTCTTGATATTTTTGCGTCATATTCATGTGGAGCTTGTTATTTTTCTCATGGGTTGTACTTCAATTAGGTTGCTGACATCTGGTTGCTCAGAGTGGTCAATAACAAAAATTCTAAAATTTAGGTTGCATTTTTGTTTGATATATTTAAAAAAATATATAGATTATAATGGGAAGATGAACATGGGCTTATTCAGTTTTGTTATAAGCTAAAGCAAATCTATAGTTTGTTATTTGTTTTTTTTTCTCATAAACTATTAGTTTTGTATAAACGTTAAAAGTTGTTGATTTGACATAATAAATAATAGGGGGACTTTAGGTGAAAACTTGAATTGTTTAAAAATTTAAACTAGATGCAATTTAAAAAAAAAATAACAAAATAAAAGGTTTGATTGTATTTAGTTAAAAACTTTAAAAGCAAAATACACCTAATAAAATTAACAGAAAAAGGATGCATTTAGCAACACCCAAATGCAAAACAACAAATGCAACAATAATCTATAAGAATCAGGAATATATAAAGACCAAAAGAAAGTTCAAATGCAAAGAATGAGTCACAAAAAGTGGTAAGCACTGAAAAAGGTTTCTCATATGCTCGATTTTTGTGCTCATTTCAAGCTACACGTTATGAACATCTAACTTGAGAGGCATCTTAAAGATATATATTTGAAAATAATTGGATTATTATATTTATATATTAGGTTATATACTCATGTATTACATTAGTTAGTATAATAGCAAAAAGAAACTAAATAAACTAAAATTCAATTCTCACTTTTGTCATATTAGGGTGGATATAGGCAAGAAGGATTTGAACTAGGAGTTGTGTGAGTTTGTCAGTTCGATTCCCGAGCCCAACCGGGTTTTCGTCCGACTGTGTGTTACGCCAGAGAGTTCTGCTTTTCTGGTGGCACAACGAGTGTCAAGTGGCAGCCGTCGGTATGGTTTCCTGATGGAACGCCCAAAAAAGCCAAACTTTGAAGACAGCATCGACCCGGTTAAGACAACGTAATCTGGCCAAAGTGGGGCAATACGACACTCTCTAATCTGGAGAGTGTGGTAACCTTATACATGAAGTTCATCATTCCAAAAAAAAACGTATCTTTCTTACGTACAATAATAAAAGATGAATGTACAATTACAATTCACTAATGTAGGAGCATATCACCATATCTTATATTTTTAATTAAAATTTGAATTTCCTATTTTATTTTTTTCATAGTTATACATTAGGTTCTAGGGTTCATTGTTAGATGGTTTTTGATTGAATTTTATAAAAAGAACTTTGTTCTTGGAACATTTGGTTCGATTTATAGTCTTTAATTATCAATAGTTTCTTGAGCTATTTGATTGCACGCGAAACTGCATCAGGTGGTATCAGAGCTCATGGTTTGTCAAATGGCTCAACGTGATAGCGATTATTCTCGTGTCCGTAGAATCGCCGACCGAGGCAACGGTAAAGATAGTCTCAATTCACGTGCTCATGGTGAAGATCGACGCCTTGTTCGTAAAACCGCCGACCGAGGCAACGACGGAGTTGATCCTGACCCACGGGATCTTAAGATCAAGCGACTCCGGAAACAAGTCATGGAGCTTGAGTTACAACACGAGACTAGACGAATCAAGCAAAGGATTCGGGATCTTGAGGATTCTTCGTAAATTCCTCCTGATTTATTAGAACTAAAAGAATTCTATTTAAGCATCTTATTGCTTTAGTTGAAAGATTCGGAAGAACCCGTCAGGACGAGTTATTCGGGGATGAGGAGTATCCTACCAATGGCGACGTTATATATAATTCTCCTCCCGTGTATGATGAATACGGGGATGAGGAATGATATTCTTGGATAACCGGTTGTGATCAGAACTTACTGGGTGATGAATTGGTCTTCAAGTTTTGCAATGTTGAAAGTGTCAAAGGTGGTGGTCCTACAATGGTGACGGGTGATCAGGAGACTACTTGTGGGACTCAATCTATTACCATGGTAAGTTCTTTCTTCATGTCGAAAGAAATATTGGATTTAAATGCAGAAGCGACGATTGCGGGATTTCAAATGGAAAGAGATAACTCAAATATTCAAAAAATTAATGTGATGGTGGAATCCACATCCACTAAAAGCAAATCGAAAACAAATATGAAAAGTACTAATCAAGTCTAAAAACTTGCGGCTACCAAGGGTAATAACCTACATGGGTTTTCTATTAACTTGGGTCATGCTACCGAATCACATTTGAAGCCAATTACTAATGGACCCTACTCTAAGCTCAATGAGAAGATAACTTCTAATTTGGGTCATGATTTGAAGCCGATAGTGAACACGAGAAGGGTCAAAGCTCCATTCAACCCGGGTGGTACAAGTCTAGAGTCGGACGAAATGATCCATGAAGTTAAGATGTTAAAAGGGGTAATGATATGATGATAATCATAAAGCGGAATCGGGTTGATGTTCCATTCGACCCAGGTGACTTGGTTCGAAGACAAAACTCGAGGACGATCTTTTTTGAAGACGGAGAGAATGATGCAGGAGCATATCAACATATCTTATATTTTTATTTAAAATTTGAATTTTCTATTTTATCTTTTTCATAGTTATAAATTGGTACTAGGGTTCATTGTTGGATGGTTTTTGATTGAATTTTATAAAAAGAACTTTGTTCTTGGAACCTTTGGTTCGATTTATAGTCTTTGATTATCAATAGTTTCTTGAGCCATTTAATTGCACGCGAAACTGCATCAATATGTCTTTACACAAGACATTTGTTATTTTCTTTGTAATTTTATCGTGTTTGTCAATTATCAATTGCTTAAACCCATCCGTATTTTTTAATACACACACGATTTAAAATACTAAAGAAATAATGTTCCGGTCTAACCTTCAAACAACAATGATCACTTTTAAAACCAATGTAAACAAGGACATTAAAGAAAGTTGTCTTTAGTTAATCATCCCCATTTATTATAACTATTGTTATTAAAATATTTTAATTTGAAGTATCTAAAAAAGTAATAATGATAGATTAACAGTTCCAGTAGAATTCTTTCTTTCCTTGATTAATTAACAATTAGAATTCAAATTTTATGTTAATTTTTCTGAATTTTTTTAAAACATAATTAGCTTTTAAAATTCAAACTTAGTTAATATAAGGAAAATTAGAAAAATTTTGGCTTGAAAGTATATGATGCTGTCACATGAATTCTTTCGAATCACTTGTTAGAAATAAGATCACATTTATAATTAAATAAATGCTTGTAATCTCTCTACATAACGTATAAAGAGATTCCTGGAAGTTATTTTATGTACATAAACAAATAATTCATAAATTTCTCATTATTTTATGTACATACCTAAAGGCTCAGAGGCAGGGGCGGACCCACATTGGTGCCACCGGGGTCCCCGGACCCCAATCTTTTTAAAAAAAATAGTAGATTCGGTATATTAAATTGTATATGGACCCCATAAATACAATTAGGTGGACACCATAAAAATAAAAAGAAAGTTGGTGTAGTGGTAAATCTCGCTCTTTTCCACCAATAGGTCATGGGTTCAATCCTTGATAAGCCCATTTTTCTTATTTTTTTTATAAATCTAGTTCAAACCTCACTTTAACTCGACCCGAACGAGGACCGACCCGAAAATGGACCCCATTGAAATAAAATCCTGGGTCCGCCACTGCTCAGAGGTGGAGAAGATGACCCGATTAACAATTGCATGAACTACCACCGTTAAATTTTCAGGGTTCCCCTTACTGAGGAGCTCCACTGCACCATGTCGTCTCCCGGAATCATCAAAGGTGGAACCACCAACCTTGGCGCCTTGAACGTGGTCCAGGGTGAACCCGTTGTCCGGAACAATTCCAGCTTCTACCAACGCATCGTAAGTAGTAGCTTGGAATGCACCTAAACGAACTCTACGTGTAACAATACTATCTTCTACCCACTCATATGCACTTTTAACGGCACTCATATCCCATTCAATACCCGAGTTTTCATAAAAGTGATCATCAGCTCGGGACCAAAACCCGAAATTTATCATGCTACTACCTCCCAGAACCCTCCCTCTATGGCATAATACACCTTCGTCGGTTTTAAAGTCTTGAGCAGGGGAATCAAAGGCGTCTGCATATAAGAGGGGGTTGAACATTCTGTCTTCGTAGTAGACGTTAGCGTCCGAAGTGGCCGCAACACCACCTCGCTCAAGCAGTAATACAGAATACTTTTCGGATAAGGTGGCGGCTAATGGGCAACCGGTGGTCCCTCCTCCGACGATAATGTAATCGTATTCTTTTGCTGGAGAGAAAGCTGCGGCTTCGTGTGTAAAACCTAGGTAACTTTCATCTGCATGCCATAGACAAAGAATGTTCTTTAAGTGGTTGGAAACCTGTTGATTTGATTGATTTTTTTTATTAACAAAAAACCTATAGATGCAGCATAGGAAGGGGGTGTGATGTTTTGAAATGACAAGAAAACACAAGATGAAGGTAACAGAAAATTTGCGGGTTTGGATTCTGTATAAACGGATTGGATTGGTTTGGGGTCAAACCTTCGAATCCGTTTACCTGGACACGGCGTGTTTGTCTCAATCCAACGGATTTACAGGTTAAGTCGTGTAACCCGTTTACTTTTTGTTATATTTTTTTTTTTGAAAAATGTTGTATGTCAAAATTTTAATTGGTTAGTATTTCATTGCAAAATCTAAAAACTGAAGAAAAAATGAACATAATATTCATAATTAAAATGTAATTATTTTGCAACATTTTTATTTATGTTTTAAAACTATAAATATAACGTAATAATATGTGAAAAATAAAAAAAAAATCAAGTTAAACGGGAACTATTCTGTCAACCCACAAATATTCGCGTTGTGGTCGGGTTCATATATTTGACACAATTTTCAGGTTAATGTCATGTTGGATCCACCGACCCTCGTTTAATTAGCACCATTACATATGAACATCTCCCCATTTATACGGCTCATAGAAAAGCTGTATCAGTATGTTGGGAGTATGGTATGGCCTATATAACAACTGATTTAGTAAAACTGAAGAAGGTACTTGTAGCAAAACTCGTTAGGTAATATATATGAGTACAAGTTGCAACAGATCTAATGATCAATGGAGAAAGAGATAAATAAGGATGACATGCCTGGACGAGAATTAGGCTCTAACAAACATTCGATTTTCCACTGTGAACCAAAGCAGATCGCGAGAAGAAAGAGTACAACCAGATGATGGTTCGCCCGTTTCATATTGTTTAGACACAAAGATAGAGAGATGGGCGTCGAGTGGCCTTTAAAAAGAAACAAGCTAGTGAGTTGACCGTTCATAACTTACTATGAAAATGCACATGGCATTTTATATTATAAATTATTCAATCATGGATGCGATATCTATGTAAGAGCCTGTTGCACTTATTTTAGTATTAAATTATTATTATATATATAATTATTACTACTATATGTATATACAAGCTAAAATTCCTAAAAAAGTTATCATATAAATATTACTGAAGTGGAGTTAGGCTACAAATTATAAAACTCCTATAAAATGTAAAAAGTCATAAAATATTATAATTTCTTCCATAAAACATGTCGAAACCTCACAAAAAGCAGAGTAAAGATTACTAAAACATAATATTTAACCCCTAACAGTCCATAAAACATCGAACACACGATCATAGAACTATAAATATAAAAAAACAATATGTGTTAGTACATTTATGTCTATCGCCTTCGTCAATCCGAGCAGTAGCGAGAAACAGAAGAAAACGAGTCGTTATGATGTAATATCTAGACAAAAGGCAAGGTGGCAATATTGTAATTAATGAGAAATCTCATTAAATGTCTTGGACTATAAATAGGAGCTTTATGTTTAGATTAGAGACTTTTGCTACATTTGTCATTTGGAGCTTTCTAGATCTAGAGAGAGAAAGTGATTCAAGGTGCTGTACGATTTCAGATTTCTAATAGAATCACGTTTATATTACATCGTGTGTTTTAGGTCGCGTTCGTGTACGGATTCCGCACGTTACACGTTCGTTTCGCAATCGTTTCGGAGTCAAAACCGGTCCTACAAGTGGTATCAGAGCAGGAGCTCGATTGCACTGATCTATCACACATTTCCGCGCAGAAAATCATCAGAGTCAGATCCGAATTTCATCTATTTCTTCATCTTTTTCATATTTTTCACGTTTTTTACTGAAAATCGTCAAATTGAACGGGTTTTTACGGTCCAAATCGTCTGATTTTTTAATATGTTGTGCGAAAACATCTGATTTACAACCCTACCAAATTTCAAGTTCAAACTCCTAGCAGTTTAGGAGAAATTCAAGTTTTTTTGTCCGATTTTGTTTGAAACAGCGAGGTTTCGCTTGAAAGTAATCAGGGTGTTTCGCTTGAGTTGATCGCTTGAAGTGGGATTCGCTTGAAATTGTATTACCTGGTTTCGCTTGAACAAATATATCTTGTGTGAAATCATAACGGTGTGTGTCAGTTCATGTGATACAAAGTATTGATCCAATCAAAATGTTAAAACAAGAATAGTTGTCGGCTGCATGTGAATACTCATTAAAGGTCCAATTAAAATTCATATCTTAAAGTCATTGTTGGCAATTTTTTAAACAACCCATATGCTTGACTGAATAAAATTGATTGACCTATTCAGATTCTTTGTCTGTTCAGAATTGCTTTAAGAGATTGTCGGCTCATTAATCAATTGTTAAAGTCATCGGTAACCACAATTTGGATTTAATAAGTTTGTTTGTTTCAAATTGTTCATTAAAAGGTGTTGTTGAATCAGTTTGCATGTGACATGCCGTGTATCAGTCACGTGAATTGTTTCTGCCGATTCTCGAGATATAGTATCAGCCATTATAGTTGAGGTCCAATTAGATTGTTTTGAAATTGGTGTTGTCGGTTTATGATGGTTGCACATGTGATGTTGTTGGCACAAGTTACATTTCATTGATACATGTGAACTCAAGAATTAATCGAGCCAATGAGAATTTAGATAACATCAAGATTGTCGACCATTATCATATTGCAAGAAACCATCATTGACTTGTGCATGTGATTAATATTGAACTTTGTGAAAAGATAAAGCTTGGTGATTCAATCATTCAATAGCATTAAAGGATGTCGGCCACTTTAATTGATTGAAATCAGATGTTCACATGAAGGGTTGTTGTTAGATTGCATGTGCTGTGATTGAATTTTATATTTCAAGGTGACACCCGTTTGGACAACTCACTTGAGGTCAAAGAAGTCAACAAGTAATCCGGTCGGATACAATCTCACCCGAACGAACAGCGTTGTCACGAGATTATTTTCACTATTGACTTGTGTTGACTCACTTGATCGGATACTTGTTTGATTCAGTTGATTGTTAGTGATTGAATTGATTTTGTTGTCTGTTTGATTCAAGGAGATAACATCATGGCTGAAATCAAAGAGAAAACCAGAGAAGAGATTTTGAGTGAGAAAACTTATCGAGAAAGAAACATTGTGCTGAACAGAATGGATGAAATGCAAGAAGAGTATGAGAATGCTGTCAGCAGCAAAAGATAGGATAAGAAGAGAGAGTGTTACTTCAACAGAGAAGGAGAACCAGTTGTTCCAAAGAAAGATATAATCTTTAATGATGTTCTTCTCATAATTCCTTTGAGAGCTGAATACTATAGAAATGTGTTGAAAGATGACAAATATGCTAAAAGGCATGAAAAGGAAATCAGATATGCTATGACATCGTGTCTGAGAAAAAGAGATGAAGAAAGAATGAAGAAGAGTGTTGAAGAGATGGTGAACAATCTGAAGAAGGTTGCTGAAGAGGTTAAAGCAGAAGCTGTTGAAGTTGAGGTGAATGAAGAGGTTAAGAAAGCTGTTACTGAAGAACAACAGATCGAAGAAGAGGTGAAGAAAGAAGAAGAAGAAGTAAAGAATGAGAATTTGGTAGCTGGTAATGTTGGTGATGAAGTCGGTGTTGAAGAAAAACAAGATGATGCTGAGTTGAAGCAGACAGAGGTAGCTGAAAACACCGAGGTGCCAATCACTGAGGTTAATTCTAATTCTAACATCTTGACTGAAACTGTTGAACAGTGCAAGAAATGCATGGAACCGTGCAGAGCTTGTACTGAAAAAGATGAGCAATTCAGAACAAGAGATCTTGAATTTACTAAAATTGAAAACATTTTTAAAGAAAAATGCAAAGAAATGCTAGAAAAAGAAAAAGTTTTGAAAGAAAATGATGAAAAACTTTCAGAAAAATGTAAAAAGTTAGAAACAGAAAATGAAGTTTTGAAAGAAAATGTTTCTAAAATGACAGAAAAATGTTCTGAAAAAGAAATTGCTTGTCAAGAAATGAAGAAAGAATATGACTCAATGAAATTAGCATATCATATTACGAAAGAGTCATACGAAAAGGTGAAAGATGAAATGAAATATGCTCAATCAAGAATGAATTATCTTTCTGAAACAACTAAAGAACTTAAACGAATGTATTCCATAAAACAAGATGTTGTTAATTCCTATATTGAGGATGTTGCTAAGCTAAAGCGACAGATTGCTGATTTAGAACAGGATAACAACAAATTGAAAAGTTATCATGTGTCATCATATGTGCTTGAACGTATTTTCAATATAAAACCGGGAGATGGTGAGTCTGAGCAAAACAAGAAAGGCATTGGCTCAGAGTTTCATCAAGTTCCACCACCGGGAAAATTTGCATTTTATGATGAGGAAAAGGTCGAAAAAGCTTTCAACATGGTAGATCAATTGCCAGACAACATTGACATAACCTATTCCAAATCTGATGATTCTCATGATTCAGAGGTGGTAGGTAAAGTCGTTGAATGTGTGTTGAAAGAAGAGTCGGTTGATACAGGTAAATCTGAATCACAGGATGAAGATGAAGGAAATCTTCATGATAGTTATCTGAAAAACACAAAATCCGAGAAAAGTTTGAATGATGATTCAAAAGGATTGGTTTATACCATGATTGGATCGGACAAATTATTCTTAGATGTTGTATTCCCGATTCAGAATGTGATTTCAGAAAAGGTTGATAAAGTTTTCAAGATGGTTGAGATTGAGAAGTCTGAGATTTCAAAGTTTGTTGGTAAGAGTCGTAAAGGTTCGTATAACAAACCTGGTTACAAGAAGAAAAACATGAAGGCTGGGTTGGGTTATAAGACGAAACAGAATCGAAACAAAAATGAAACGCCAAATTCTCAAGCTAAAATGAGTTTTGTTCAAGGAAATAGTTTAGCAGAAGAAAAAGAACTCAAATTGAGACAATCTAATGATGAGTTCTTTGCTGAAAAGAAAAAGCAACAACCACAGGTCAAAGATGTGTCCATGAGAACATGTTTCAAATGTGATAAAAAAGGACATCTTGCAAGAAAGTGTCCAAATCCGAAACCTGTGGATGTTGACAAAAAGAAGATTGATGCTGAGAAACAAAAATCTGAGAATGTGAGACAAAGGTCAACCAGATTTGACTCAAAACAAACTTGGAGGTACAACACAAACAAGTTTGCTTCGAATCAAAATTGGAAGTCAAACCCGTATAGGTTTGATTCTAGACAGACCTGGAATTCTCACACACCCAGATTAAGAACAACTCAAAGTTGGAAAACAACTGTTGATATAACAAAACCACAAGAGTTTTGGAAACCAAAAGTTGTTCAAAAATAGAATGTTCAAAAAGAGTCTCATTTTTACAAAAGAGGAACTCCAAAAGGTCAAACTTGGAGTGTTAAGAAACAAGTGACTTTGGTAAAAGATGAGAAAGTTGAAGTAAAAGTTGATAAGATCTTTGTGAAAGATGACAAAGAGTTTCCATTATTGAATGAAAATTATTGTGTTGAAATGCCTAAGGTCTAACAGACCTGGGCTAAATTGTTCAAGTAATTGAATTAGTCTGATTGTGCAGGTGCTCAACAAATTCAAAGATTGTGAGAATGGAAGTTGGAGTAGCCTGGCACAACGAGGAGAGGAGGCTGCTGGATCCTGTGTTGGTTGAACAGGGAGTTTATTTGTTTTTCTGTACATAAATAAAAAATATTTTCAAAATCCTAAAAATTGAAAAATTTGAAAAACCAAAAATATGTTTGTTTTTAATTTTTGTTAAAAATAGAAAATTACAAAAATATGTGTTGATTGAATACGCCGAAACCCTCACGGCTGAACAAACATGATTAATTTCACAAGATTGAAAAACGGTTTTCAAACTGTCGAAAATCAATGTGTTGTAAATCATGGGGGTACGTTATAATTTCTGCTTCTCATGCGTATATTTTCTGCAAATCAGAGCACTTTAAGCAGAAAATGGATGGCGAGACAAAACTATCAGTGTTGGTTGTCAAATTTTCTTTAAATGGTTTTGCATTTTAGGGGGAGAAAAATTGTCAGAAAATACAAAACCATTTGAAAATTTGAAAAAGTAAAAAACATGATAAAATTCAAAAAATGAGTTTTTGTGTAAAAAGAGGAAATGATAGTACATCAGTAGATAGTTACAGTACGCTAAAGAATTGGAAAGTTTAAATGTGTTAAACGATCTCACCGTGGATGTGTCGGTAGATTTTTATACATTTAGTAAACTTTTTCGGGATATAAACATAAATTCAAACTTGCTTATTTCGTGGGGAACACTACTTGGATATATAGGTAACCCCTAAAATCTTGTTTGAAAGGTCCCTCTTTCTGAGATATTAGGTCTTTATACTCAGTGATATCTGGGGTATTATCCCGGGACTTCTGATTTTACGGAAGCAATGGCCTAGTCCCCGGAGAATACTTTCTGCATTGCTTGAAATATAGCGCCGCCCTCAGCAAATTGATGAAACAATAAAATTGATAGTCATTGCTGTTGTAATACAAAAGATCCTCTAAAGGGGACACACCAAAAGTCGAGTCGTCATCTCTCTGCTGAACGGAAGTTCTGACCTGAGCTCTCACGGTTTCGTACTATAATTTATTCCCCTTACAGATATCATCTAGGTATACTCACCTATAAGACTGAATATTGGGATCTGGATACGGGAGTATATTCAAGAGGTGGAACACATGAATGAGTTTAAGTTCTTAATTCACCTAATTCGTATCCTGAATCAGTTGAAATTTGTGTGAAAATTTAAGTGGACAAGTATATCGACAATCTAAGTGAATTGTTTAATTCTTAATGTGTAACTAAGCTCAACGGTACTTGTGACTTGTCATAAACTGATATGATCCTCTGACGCATACTCAAACAAAAATAGTGTCTGTAAATATGTTTGTACATATTTCTTTATTGCTTTATATTTTCAGAAAATACAAAAAGATTTTTTATTCTTCTTTATTTTCGACAACCGATGTCTGAAATGCTGAGTTTCAAAATCTGAGTATGCTGATTGTGTTTCTGAAAATAAAACAAGTTCATTAATTTGAAACTTGAATTAAAAATCAAAAATCAAAAACAGTTTGTGATATCTCCAAGGTCATTAGTTTGGACTTGGATGATTAACTGTGAGGGATTTTGGATACTTAACACTACTAAATCTGTAAAGATTGTTGATAGGGGGAGTGTTTTAGAAAGTTGAATAGAGCCAGATTACAATTCCTGGATAGTTGAAATTTGAAATGCTGTTACTTATAAATGTTTGAGTGATTGCAGATGTGATACCAGACTACGATCCCAGAAGCTGAGTCTAAGGGGGAGTCTGAAGACGAGCTCAACGCAAAAGGAAGCGTGGATTCAAGGAGCCATGTAACTATCCTAAAGGAGCTTGTATACGGAAAGCAAGGTGTCGATCCCAAAGCACGGAAGCTTGACGAAAGGGGGAGCGTGATGAAGAAAAGAGTCTACAGAAAGGAGAAGCTGAAGCTGAAGACAGATCCACCGGGATTCTGTTTAAGAAGACTAAAAGAGAAAAAGAAGACGCTACGAGTTTGACTCAATGATCGAGATTGACTGCGACAATATCCAAGGGGGAGTCTGTTAGTACATTTATGTCTATCGCCTTCGTCAATCCGAGCAGTAGCGAGAAACAGAAGAAAACGAGTCGTTATGATGTAATATCTAGACAAAAGGCAAGGTGGCAATATTGTAATTAATGAGAAATCTCATTAAATGCCTTGGACTATAAATAGGAGCTTTATGTTTAGATTAGAGACTTTTGCTACATTTGTCATTTGGAGCTTTCTAGATCTAGAGAGAGAATCTAGAGAGAGAATCTAGAGAGAGAAAGTGATTCAAGGTGCTGTACGATTTCAGATTTCTAATAGAATCACGTTTATATTACATCGTGTGTTTTAGGTCGCGTTCGTGTACGGATTCCGTACGTTACACGTTCGTTTCGCAATCGTTTCGGAGTCAAAACCGGTCCTACAATATGATAATCATCATAAAACACAATAATGCTACTCATTCGATAACGAGAGCCTTATCATCCAAAACACAAAATAAATTCCACATATAGTGTGTTTAGTAATCTTCATTTTGATTGTGGGTTGTGTGTGTGTGTGTGTGTGAAAGAGAGAGAGAGATCATGTAAAACTCATTTTTGTGATATAAATCTAACTATTACCAAATCCTAATCCCTAAACCCTAAGAAATAAATACTAAACCCTAATCCATAAACCTTAAGAAGTAAACCCTAAACCTCAAACAAACTAAACCCTAAAAGCTAAACCATAAACACTAAACCCTAAAGGCTAACGACTAAAAGATAAAGACTAAATCCTAAACCTAAACCCTAAAATCACAACCCTAACCTCTAAAAATTAACACTAAACCTTAAATCCTAGAAAAAAAAAACAACATAAATATTAGTGGTTTGATATAGTTTCTCGAGTTTTTTTTCATGAGAAAATTCAAGAAAACTCCATCAAACGATTGATATTTGTGTTAAATTTATCTATATTTAGTTTTTAGGGTTTAAGGTTTTATTTTAGAGATTAGGATTTATTTATTTATTTTGGTTTTGCTTTACCATTTAGTTTTTAGCTTTTAAGCATTAGCCTTTAGGGTTTAGCTATTAGTGTTTAGGGTTTATTTCTTAGAGTTAGAGGATTAGGGTTTAAAGTTTAGGATTTAGTAATAGTTAGAATTTCCTCGAGTTTTTTCTGAAAAATTAGTTTTCTCCTATATAAATATAGGGATATGTTCATGTGAAAACCCTCTAAAATTGCAAGAACCATGAGAACTCCTACTTCTCGTGTGATTTTTTCAACCAAATTTTGCACAAAGGTAGATTAACATCTAATTAAGAGATTTGTTAAAAAAATTGGAAAAGAAATTAACAAGCCAACACACATTCGACATGTAAGTTTGATTTATACTAGTGTAACTGACTGATGATTAGGGCTGGCAATTCTGACGCGAACACGATAACAAGACACGAACCTACACGAAGTTATCATGTTTCGTGTTTGACCTTAACAGGTTTCGTGTCTAAAACAGGTTGACACGATAAGACCTTAACATGTTTCGTGTCTAAACATGTTAAAACTCGTTAACCTGTTAAGACCCGTTAAGTACATATTAATATTAAAAAATAAAAAAATATTATATGTGGGTATGGAAATTATACACAAACACACACGGTTCTTTTTCCACAATCCAAATACTAATTTTTAAATCTCTCTCACAAACACCACCATTCCCAATTCGGTTCACAGCTTCCCCAATTTGGTCGTGTTCGGGTCTTACACATGTCCTGTTCGTGTCTTAACATGTCGTGTTCGTGTCTTAAAAAGGTCGTATGATACATTGGTAATTTTTTCGTGTCTTAACAGGTCGTTTCGTGTAACCTGATTGTTAACAGGTTCGTGTTTCGAAAATCTGACACGATAAGATTTCGTGTCGTGTTCGTGTTTACGTATTTCGGGTTCGTGTCTTATCGTGTTCGTGTCTTAACAGATCGGGTTAACCCGTTATGCCAGCCCTACGAATGATGTCAGCAGCCCCAAAACGTTACGACCGTATAAATCTGAGCTACACCACCGTAAGAAGTCACATACATATTTTTTTTTGAAAAAGTGACATAAAAAATAATAATCTCGTCAAAAAAAAATTTCAAAAAAGTTTTGTATCAAAACGTTGTCGAATTCTTGCATAAAGATGTAATTCCTATTTTAACCATTCCGAGAAAACGCCCTAAAGCGTGAAAATGCTGAGAACGATTCTCAGCGACAAGATGTTTGTAATTTATGGCTAATATTGATGTAGTGGCGTTTTTACAAATACCAGGTAAAAATAGGAAGATCCAAAAAGGGTGCGTATGCTAACCACGTGTCATTTCCCCGTCATATTTAAATGTCCATAACTTTTTTATACATGATTAATTTTTTTCTTTAAATTAATCCATAAAATCATGCGCCTTTTTTTTATCTTTTCAACGAGTATACTATTGATATACATTTCGAAAATAATGAACTAGATTTTTTATAGCATTTTCAAATTTGTGTTTTTATGGAGTTTTCAACTAAGTTTTTCATAGTGTTTATTTAAACGGGGTGTTCTATAGCGTTTTCCTGAACTGAGTGTTTTTATAACGTTTTTATTTGGATACCCAGTTCAAGTCATTTTTTTTTTATTTCAAAAGTATAAAAATAGTATACTCATTAGAAAGATAATAAAACACTCAATTTTATGGTTTATTCTTTTTTTTTAAATCATGTATAAAAATTTACGATAGTTTATAAAAGATGGTTGGATATGCATATGACTTGTAGGTGCATGGTCTTTGACATGTGAGTGACATGTGCATAGGTTTGTTTACAATGTTACCCTTAGTGTAAGTTAGCTCCAACGCCACAAGTTAACAACAAAATTATTCTCCCTGTTTTTACACTTTTAGTCGTTTTCTCAGATCCTGCCCCTATATATGTATGTATATGATTAGGTTCAAAATTGAACACTAGTGTAGTAGTGAATTGAGCGAACTAATCCTGGCCATGCTCGTGTGTAAATCAATGGCAAGTATTTGTTCACTTAGTTCGCAAATACACCAGTGTTCACTGTAGAACCCAACCCTATATATATATAGTGGAGAGTACAAATTAAAAGAAATTTTTTGTAAGAATAAAAAATAAGAAATTTCAACCAATAAAAATGATTCATTTTACTTTATTTATTTTTTATATTTAATATTAGTGTAAGGGTATATTGGTAAAATTAGATAAATCATTAATTGGTAGTATTCCTTTTAATAGCTAACTATAATAAATTTGTATCTTATTTTCAAAAAAGATATATTTTTTCAAGGGTTAATGGATTTAAACACCCCCAACTATTGCCATTTGGCCGCTGGCACTCTCAACTTTGACTTTGGCTCCCACCACTTCCAACTTAACACTTGGGTTGCTGTGTCACCCCGCCGTTAACCAACACTAACTTGGTTAGTTTTGTTGTCCTACGTGGCTAATTTTAGATGATGTGGCGTTTTTTTATTGAGGTGGCATGCTGATGAAAACTTATATTATATAAAAATCAGTTTATATTCACCCCTCTCTCTCTCTCTCACTTAACACCACCACCATCCACCCACACCACCGTCCTGCCTTCCACCCCACCATAACCCTGCGTTGCCATCCACCCTACCACCATAATCCATGTTCAAGAACCATTGGCCACCACCCACTGCGACCACCTACCCCACACCACCAAAGACCGCTTAATCTGGATCTAGAAGCCTGTTCGAGATGATATCGAAAACAAACGACGATGGGTTTTGATTTTGGGGGAAAACGGGGTTATGATGATGATCAGGTGATGTTGAGGAGGGGAACAATGGTGCCGTCACAGGGGGGTGGTGTGTCACACCCTGGATTCCACGTGTCACCGGTGGGCTCGGTGGGGGAGTATCGTGACGTGGTTGGCAACATAATAGTCAACCAACCTGTCACACCCCGGATTCCACGTGTCACCGGTGGGGAGTATCGTGACGTGGTTGGCAACATAATAGTCAAACAACACAATATTTAAATGCACAGCGGAAGCAATTGAAAAGATATATTTCAACCGAATATAATATTGTAATATCAAGTATCACAACAGTCGATTGTTTATCCACAGACGGATCGAAAATAAAATGGAAACAGTAGTTCAACAGACTTTAGGCATCTTAAGCTTGCGAGACTTCTAATGATGCTAAGGAGAAATCCCAGCCAATTACGCTTAGTACCTGCATTTAATCTTTTTGGGAAAATACGTCAGTTTACACTGGTAAATACAATCAACTGACTCATTTTAGAAAATGATTAAAAATTGATTTGGATGCACGTGGCATAAACATTTTATAACTTGAGATAATTATTTAAATATATAATCTTGTAAATGAATTACATGTTCCTTATGCGTTCAGTAGCCCGGATCGTGCCGGGTTAAAGATCAATAGACATACCACATCAACTATTTATGCACTGACGAGTGTACGCCTACACTCCGCGCTTAGGTCGTGGCCATTTCGTAAAATGATGGCAAGGATATCCGGGACATGGTCATTAACCCCCCAAAGGCTTTAAGTAAACAAAACGATTTAAACGAGCCGATCAAATTATTCAATTAACCACCAAACGATGGAAGATTTGATGCCCGACCAAGCGGTATTTTATATACCGTAACCCAAGCCCGTATAGGGAAAATAAGTTAAAAGTATTTACCTGAGCAAAGTAATAATCACAATAAGCAAATGCAAGTAGCTTTTACTGGTCCTCCTAATCTGGAACGAAGGTTTATAATAACCTATTAGAATCCTAACGGGTCTTTAATTAAGCTTAAGCTTAGATCGGTTAGTTTTCAAAGATATGGTTCGTACGCACTATTAAGCGAAGACCGGATAGAATGTGATTTAGACCCGAAAAGTTTGAAGACTTGCTTAATATGGGTATATTATACACATTCTGGATTTTGAGATAAAACCGATAAGGTTTGACCCGCTTCGGCTAATTTATGTAAACTAGTTACATAAACCGAACCGAACGCGTAATAAGCGTAACGGGTATCCGTAAGAGCCATATACAGGTTTCCTAAGTTAATATGCTTCAAATATGTTGTGACATCAGTAAGATGTCTTTTATTATGCCCGAAACGAATTTAAACACAAACTATGCCCCGTAGGGTAGTTTGGTCATTTAAAAGGTTATAAAAGAGTTTAAGTATTAACCTGAGTTACAGGTCTGATGTAATCAGAAAAATACTTAATTTAATAAGTTATAACAGTAGGGTAAAGTATATATGTGAAATTTATTAATTATAACCATACTATGCACCGTAGGGGCATTTTGGTAATTTCACATAAGCCGTAAAGCTCAAAACTGAAGTCTGAGTTAAACAAATTTTGCTTACTGTTAAAATATTATAATTTGCCTCAAATATCAGTAGGTATCAACCCTTGTATGTTTAAAATAGTTGTAGTACATACTATGCGTTAAAAACGCTTAATAAGGCGATTAGAAGCCGTTTCCGGGTTCTATATACAAAGCTGATATTTTTAATATTCCAGAAGGCTTAAAATAATTTATTTATCATATGTAATCAGTAGCAAAAGGTTCGGAGTCAATTAGATATGTAAAACTCATTTTATAGCCCGTAAGGGCAAAACCGACAATTACCGGATTAAGCCTACGACTATAAGTTATGCTCAGCCTAAGATTAATTAAAAATCTTCAAAAATCCCAAAATAATATATTACATCAGTGGGTAAAGAGTTTGATATCAAAATGTAGGTTTAAATAGGCTACACGCTAATTACGCCGTTTAATTAACATAAAGCTTTCAATTTACGCTAATGAGCATAACTCTTAATCTAGACATCAAACTGATGTCAAATTTTGGTTACAAGTTTATATATTAGTAATTAAGGTTTCTACTCTTTTACATTCTCAAAAATCACGTTTTATGGTGATAAGGGCATAATGGTCAACATATAGGCAATTAACGGAATCATGCGTATTAATTGGTTAACTAATGAACCATGGTGTATAATCACAGAGGGTTATACTAGCATGTAACCTGGTCCAAATAGAGCTCTAAGGTATTTCTAAATCATACCAAAACGGGTCAGAACTGAAGTCAAAGCGAAAGTCAAAGCTTTGCGACTTTTGGTTCCGAACCGGGTCTAAACATAAAATTGTCGGGTTGAACATGTTTAGACATATTCTTACACTAATTACCAAGTTATATTAATGATCAAACAGGTTGTATGTGTTCTACATTGCTAATTATGCATAAATTAGAAAATAAGTATCCTGTTGACTTTTTAATAACAAGTTTGACCCGACATTTGACCTAGTTAGAGTGGGAATCAGGGGGAACCCTTTTAAGGGTTTATTACCCACATAATTACCAACTTATAACTACTTTCAATTCGACTAATCACTGGACCATTAGTGATTAATCGCTAAGTCAACCGTTAATTACGACGGTTTGACTTTTAAGCTAAAACTAAGCTAAAACTTAACTAAGAAAGGTTAAGCATACTTACCAAAGTCCTAAGCTTGATTAGTGATCACTTCAGGCTGCTTTGGAGCTCCAGGAATGATCAGATTGCTGAAGGAAGGTGTGAAGAACTTGGTTGCAACTTAGTGCCCTTTTATAGTGTTCTTGATCTCATAGATCATTGACACCCAACTCTAGAAATGTTCCCTGATCACTAACACATATCCCTAGTGTCTAGGAGCCATTTAGGGGTCGTCCAAATATGAGGAAAATCGTTTAAAGTTCAGTTTCATGCGCATAACAGTAAACAGCCCCGTTTTCAATCGCTGGCACCCCCTTACGGACCGTAAGGGGGTGGTCTTACGGTCCGTAAGACCTTGGTCAGGAGCAAAAATGTTGGCTTTTCAATGTTTCAAAAGGGCAACTGAGTATGAACGATTTTTGGCCATGAATTAACAGTATGGGGCCTCATGTTTTGGGTCTTGAACAGTTATATACCCTACCACTTTGATATGTTTTCTTGAATCCTTTGAAAGTGCCGAAAATGAAGGTTTATCGTAGAAATTTCCATAGGATCCTATCTTGCACTTTTGAATTCAATTACTGCCATCAATTTGCTGGATTGAAGGTATATTAGATGTTCATAATATATAATTGGGTCTTGGGATTTATAAATGAGGTCGTTCAGAGGTAAAAATTTAACATGACGACACTTTTAAATCCTGCCATACATCTTTATTTATACCCGGGTTTATATCACTTTTGTCTTACATGACACGTGTCGTTATTTCATTGAACATGAATTTTCGAGGTGTTACATGGTGTGATGTTGACGATGGGAACAGTGGTGCCGTTGCTGGTGAAATCCGCCGTTTCACCTCCACACTTCCACACTTTCTCTCACACACACTACCACAAACCTGTTTTCACTGCAAAATCTCCGGTGAAATCCGTCGTTGAAACATTACATTACAGTTGATCTCGAGAGCTAGCTACTTTGTAGTGTTGAGCACATTCAAAATTACACCTAATACCCCCAAACCTGTTTGATATACAATATAGTATAGATATATCATATATGTGTGTATACAATTATTTCGATGGTGAAAGATGAAAATGAGAAGGCGATGATGATAATGATTTGTGTAAGGATTCATATCCGAGCATCGTAATCAGTCATGGGGTCAACATCGACCCGTATCTTGGCGGGGCAACCCGGATGGTATGTGAGAGCACCAACAAGGGCTTTTTATTTGCTCTTACGGTGCAACTGGTGTTGCAGCCATGGCGGTGATCGTCCCTCTTGTCTGATCTTCATGTTACAGATCTGAGCCACTTTCTCTTTGCTTAAATCATCGATAAAAATGCCACTTTCTCTTTGCTTAAATCATCTAGGGCTTCATATGGTTTTCTGTTTCGGGGTATTAGGTGTTTTAAAAATGATGAATCAGGTTTACATTACACGTCATACATGCCACGTCAGATTAATATGACACGTTGGCTAATTTTCCAAACCCAGTTAGTGTTTATTTAACGACGGGGTGCCATGACAAACAATGTGTTAAGTTAGCAGTGCTGGGAGCCAAAGTCAAAGTTGAGAGTGCCAGCGGCCAAATGGCAATAGTTGGGGGTGTTTAAATCCATTAACCCTTTTTTCAAAGAAGAAAAAAAATAATTTAAAGCGTAGGATAAATTACGACGTGTGTAGAATGAATTAGAGTTGTGTATGATGAATTTCAAAACATGTAGGATAAATTTTGATGTGTGTACGCAAAAATTTTAGTGTAGAGGATGATAGTCTTTATGACTAATTAATTAGTCAAACATAATAATAAATGAGATAAGATAAAAACTATTTAATGTTTTGTAGTTGTACCGTTTGTTCCTTTTCTTCTCAATTTAATTTTCTTCTTAAATGGACCTTCGTGTGTGTATATATATATATATAATATATTCCATTTGTTTAAATTACAATTTTCTGTTCTGAAGTTTTGTTATAAAGTTAATATTTTTTTTTTGATACTGTGATAAGTAAGATTTTATACTTTTTTTGTATTTTAGTAATTAATCCATAGCTTCCTCACTTTGACCACAGAGTTTTTATTTTAAAATTTTGAATAATTACCATATAGCGATCTCCATTTTAATTGTACTTGTGATAACCTACAACTTCATTTTATTACTTTAACCTAATCTCAGTTTAATTAAATCATACATCCATAACTCTTGAACATTGAAAACTGACACGAATAATAATTATAAACAGATAGTTTATACGAAACTTATGTGTTGCATGACAAATACGTGGATTATATGTTGTAAATGTAAATTACATGGTATTATTTGGCTTTTGTGTAAACGTTATGTTATTAGGGGGTGTTTAGTGTATGGTGAAACCCTTAATAACTACTCAAAAACCCTAGAAGTTCCCCAAAAACTCACTGTATACGAGATTTCCACCATTTCCTAATCATCCCTAATCTTCTTCAATCATTGGGATTCACAAGCTCACACGCATCAATCCTTGATCTCCAACACATCTACCCAATACATGATCTTTTTCAAAGATTTCTTTGTTTACTAGTTAGGAGACATAGTTATACTTAATCAGAGGTAAGTGTTTACGATTCTATGATATGTTGTTTATCTTGTTCTTGTGATTTCAATGCGAAACCCTGGACATCCAAACAATTTATGTTTTCGTTTCAAATAAATGAATGTGTGATGATTGCTAAATGAATAGGTAACGACTAGTTGATGTTAATGACATTAGGGCATGATAGAACTGTTAGATTAGTTGATTTGATGCCTGACATTGTTAGTTCTTGTGCAATTGGGGTTTTCTGTTCGTCATTACGTTGAAGAAAAGGGATTTTTGGAAGTATCAGACCTTGTGAAGTCACAAGGTGTTCGAATTTGTGAGATGGTTATATGTCCGCATTTGTTAAACAAACAACATGTCTGCACTTAATGATTATTAGTTGTCCGCACTTGCTTGAAACAAATAGGTCCGTACATAGATAAAACTTTATGTCCGCACTTGATTATTTTCATCTAGTCCGCACTTGTAGATTCTTAAAACTGTCCGAACTTAAGTGTTGATAAGGTGTCCGAGTTTGGTAATTTTATAGGGGGCCGAACTTGTTGATGGCTATAATGTCCGAATATACATGATCAACACATCCGCACTTATAAATGATTCAAGGGGGTCCATATATGTGATGTTGTGTTGTCACACCCCAACCGATGGCGGAATCATCAGGACGCGGCACTAGGCGAACCAGATTGCTCAAGAGAATCCATAACAACTATCCATTACCAATATTTTTAACATTCATTATCCCATACCAACGAACAAATATTCAACACATAGTTATTACAGACAGCGAGTTCTCAAAAGCAAAACAAGTCCGACAACCTAGACTTCTATTAGATGAGTTTCTTGACTGCCTATCTTGATTTCCACATAACATTCCATCAATAATGTATGAAAATTCAAGAAAAGTTAAAAACAGATGAAAAAGTGTTGAAATCCTTCGTAATTAAGTTGAAGAGTGTGAAAATCCGTTAGATCTGGAACTAATTGTAGGTGCAGGATTTCGGACCGAAACCCATGATTAGTGTGTGATTATGTTCAAGACGGGAGAGATTAGAGACTGATAAACAATTTCCTTGTATTAATTCGGTAGTATAACATTACAAAGCGGCCCGATTACAAGCTAACCGAACAATACCAAAGGAGTATACATCCGGGGTGAGACCAAGTGGTGATCTCTCCCCCAAAGTCTAAAACCTTCCTCAAAACTCTCTGCCTCTCTCCAGTGCAAATGAACCAAAGGGGTGGTATTTATAGCCACACCCACTTCACTTGCACACACACACGGTCAAACAAATAACCCTCTCGTTTGACCACTTCAAACGAGTGGGTCAACACACGTTCGTTTAACCGTTTCAGTAACTATTACATAATCAGCATAAAATAAAACTACTCTATTCGAACAACATCGGACACAAACACTGCACCAACAAATTCCCCCTTGTCCGTTGCTGTCGAATGCGGAAAATGCAACTGCAATCGATCTTCAGTGAAGTATTTGTTGATGTTGTCTTCTTTGTGTTAACAAATTCCCCCTTGACCGATGATCTAGGTAAGTAGTAACTTAACTTGAATCTTCATACCAAACCCTTGAAGCTTCTCGTATAATATTTCCCCCTCAAAGTACGTGTATCCGTACTGGGTGTTGTGCAATCTCCTTGCAAGGCTAGATTGACCGATCTTCCGCTGATCTTCCAATACTCCAACCAGCATTTGATAAGGGTTCCATTCTTTAAAAACTGCATCAAGTCTTGATCTTGTCATAAGAACTCCATTTCATTCAAGTATACTACATTGGTAGAGTTTTCTGGTGAACTGTCTTCTGTAAACCATCTTTGTGGAATCGACCAAGTAATGCACTTTGATCATCAGCATCAATACTCAGGAAGTCAGCTAGACCGAGTATATCACTTGCAAGCTCAACCAGCATGCTTAGTTGAACTACATCCAGATCTCATTGTCTCGCCTTTGTGAAGTTGACTACGTAATACACTATGAATCTTCAGCATCAGTACTCAGGATGTCAGCTTGACCAAGTACATCGTTTGCGAACTCAACGAATTGAGTTACACCCAGATCCCTGTAAAATCTCATAAAGATTCCCCAGGTCTTCAGTGAACAGCGCTTTGAAACATTAGATACCAGCATACTGTAGACTTTAGATACCTGTATGTTTCCGTGCAAAACCCTTCATGCTGGCTGGAGAATTAATTAAAATCCTCAAATATGTGTCTGTGCAAAACATTCCACACAGAACCGTTGGTATCACCAGCAAAACACAAACTCCACCACCTGTGATTGCGTTTAGAAATTTACCAAAGAAATTCCAAAACATATCAAAACTTTTATCCCCCCATTTCTTTGGTAAAATCTCTAAACCTTAACAAATTCCCTCCTCTGAACGGAACTGTCGTCAACTACACTGAACAGATTCTCTCCACTGAGCAGAATCTTTCAAACATTCTAGGTTTTTCTAAAAATCACGGAATAAACTTTCTTCTTTGCATATTCTAGATGATAATGAAAGTCCCCTAGCCCCGTAGGATCCGACTTGTATCCCCCCAAAGTTCTGCTAACACCTAATCCGAAAACTTCCATCATAGGCATAACTCTTCGACTTTGTGAACTCGTTAGGACCGGTCTTGGCTCTCTAGGTTCCTCCAATCGTTACCAAATGCGAGAATATGGCAATAAACAAAATTCTTTCGAGCATGTACGAACACCGATAACAAAACAAACTTTCACGTGTGGAAATAAATATACCGTTTTTGGCACATAACAGTCACGTCACCAATTTTGACATTTGCACCGGTAACCGTGACTACCCCACGTTAAAAGAAAATCATGTTTTCATCATGCCTCATCATCCCGCGCGCTCCCGAACTTGTACACATTGGGCGTTAAAGCTTGATGTAAATAACTTCATGAACACCTGACCCAACTTTAAACAAAACTACAACCTTGAAACTAAAACCCACTTTTGTCACCTACAATCTATTGGGTGGACCCAACGTTTTACTCTGCTAATTATAAGAAAATCCATGACTGCCCATATTTCCATTGCTAAACCTTGATTTTATATTCAATTCATTGAATTTTAAATCAAATAAATCCTAACAATATACAATTCAGACTTCAAATTCCAAAAAAAAAAAAAAAAAAAAGCCCCAAAATTTTTCATGTGTTAGATATCCAAAGTGGGCCAACATGTGTTGTTATTTCCTGAAAACCTCACCGTCAACCACCCTGTGCCACTGCCCATCATCATCCTTAATCCATATTTAGTTAATTTTATAACACATTGTGGGCCCCAAAGGAATAATCTAAATAACACAAACCAGATGTTTGATGATGCCATATGTAGACCATAGAAAAAAAATTTTAAGCTCAAAAAAAAAAAAATCTAAGTCCATTCAAAACACACAGGTCCAAAGTTAATTAAACCATACCTGCCTGTCCAAATTTAAAGAAAAGCCTAAGATATACACACATTTTCCAATTTCCTAAATACCCATGAAGCCCATGTGTGAAACCTTTCTTGAACAATTTGTCCCACATCCAAAAATTTTGATGACAAAAATTTCGACCAGAACCTAGACACAAAAATGTCAGCCACCAACATCATCTTCTAGGTCTCTCTCCTCTTTCTCTTCGATACATACATCCGCAGCTCTTTCTCTTTCTTCGATTCAAACAAAGGAAAAACTTGAAGCCAACCGCCATCGATCGAATCAATACTCCCATTAATGTTGCAGGTACACAATGAATATATCCATGTAAGTTTCCTGTGCTCTGTTTTTGTTTGATAAAACTCTCTGAAAACTTAAACACACTTTACCATCTCTGCTGGAAGATTTAGGTCAAAAGATTTGTAACTTGGCCAGAAGCCGGTAGTCAACACGGTTACAGTCAAGTCAATCTTCATGGAGGAGTTTCTTAGGCATCACAGGTCAATGAAGAATCACAGGGGTTGACGAAGACTTAATTGGGGCAGACGAAAAATAAAAAATGGTTGATTCTAACTAAAGGTTCGTGGCACTTTGTTGTTCAACGAAAAATCACTCTTCGTTGGATCTAACTAAAGGGTTCGTTGGACCTTTTTTGTGGAGTAGTCAAATTTTAAATAAAGGGTTCGTTGGATCTACCTGACGAAGAATCAAATTCAACAAAGAATGGAGTCTTCGTTACAACCATTCTTCATAGTGCATTCTGGTATCTAGTCTTCGTGGTAACTAGTCTTCATGGCTCCTGGTTGTTCTACGAAGATTGATTCTTCGTCAGACGATTCTTCGTCAGACGATTCTTCGTCAGACGATTCTTCGCCATTCATGGGAATTCTTCGTCAGGGGGGTGTTCGGCATTGCATATTCTTCGTGGATGCAGATATTAAGAAACCCTAGTGTTTCTTCAACAGCTGCCACCATCTTCAACAACACAACGACCTGTTCTTCTGCAGATCTGACGAAAAACCTTCAAAATGATGATGAAAACTTGATTTTCTGGTGTGGAATACAAAACCCAACCCTTTTGAACCGTCCGATTCATCTCAGATCCGTGTATTTGGGTCCAGATCTGGGTTTTTCTTCATGTTTCCACTGTTTTACATGTTAAACAAAACTCACAGATTTAGAGCACATGTGACTTAGCAAATTGTTAGATTCACTAAATCGAGTACCATGGCTCTGATACCAATTCTAGGTGCAGGATTTCGGACCGAAACCCGTGATTAGTGTGTGATTATGTTCAAGGCGGGAGAGATTAGAGACTGACAAACAATTTCCTTGTATTAATTCGGTAGTATAACATTACAAAGCGGCCCGATTACAAGGTAACCGAACAATACCATAGGAGTATACATCCGGGGAGAGGCCAAGTGGTGATCTCTCCCCCAAAGTCTAAAACCTTCCTCAAAACTCTCTACCTCTCTCCAGTGCAAATGAACCAAAGGGGTGGTATTTATAGCCACACCCACTTCACTTGCACACACACATGGTCAAACAAATAACCCTCTCGTTTGACCACTTCAAACGAGCGGGTCAATACACGTTCGTTTGACCCTTTCACTAACTATTACATAATCAGCATAAAATAAAACTAATCTATTCGAACAGCATCGGACACAAACACTGCACCAACACTAATATTGAATAAATGGTGCTCCACAATAGTTTGCCTAAGCAAACCGAGCAGAATCCACCTTCAAGAGGTCCAAATAAGTCGATTTCGAGGAAGAAGTTAGTGTTTGTGTGTGATTTTGATGAAGAAGATGATGTTGAAGTGATTAGAGATGAGGATTGTGCAAGATTTGAGGGAAAAAACTTACAAATTTGCCTTGATTCAAGACAGGGTCTTAGGGAACGATGAGAGTGTCAAAGTCAGAGAATGGAGGTGTACGACGGTATTTATAGACGCAGGGCGAAAGGTTAAGTCAGTGGCGAATGACATCTGTTCGGATGGCTCCATCTGGTCGGATGGTCATCTGGACGGATGGTCATTCGGGCGGATGTCCATTCGGACGGAAGGCCATTCGAACAGCCGTGTTTGCGCGAGTTATTTTTCCAATCTTGGTTCGTTTGTTAAGCGTTGCGTTGCGTTTAATCGAGTTGCGAGTGAGCGTTTAAGCGTATAAGCGTTGTGTTGATAACCACATAACATTCAACAAGTAATCACACAATAACACATATAACATAATTAAATCCGCATTTCGAGTCTGCGTTGAGCTTGCGTTGTGATAAGCGTTTAGTCTAAATAAGCGATGTAATCAAGCATAAAATGCGTTTATGTAGTAAGCGTTATAAAATAACATTTTAATGTGATGACTGGGATTTGAATAAGCGTTGTAATAAGCGTTTAAAATGCGTTTAAAATGCGTCAAAAATATAGTTTAAACCTATTTGCGGTAATCGAATCCCAAGAGTACAAGCGTTTACGAAAGAAATGACAGCGGTAGGTAACGATCCGAAAAGTCGGGTTGTTACAGCCTCCCCTACTTTAGGAAATTTCGTTCCGAAATTAAGGAGCAGGTGTAACAAAGAGTTGCGGATATTTGGCTTTCATGTCAGTTTCGAGTTCCCAAGTGAACTCGGCGTCGCGTTTACCTTCCCAGCGAACCTTGATTATAGGAATGCGAGAGCGTCGAAGTTTCTTGGTCTCTCGATCCATGATTTCTACTGCTTTTCCACAAAGTGTAGGGTCTCGTTAACTTGTAAATCTTCAAGAGGCACGTGAAGATTTTCCTCAGCTAGGCACTTTTTGAGGTTTGAGATGTGGAAAGTCGGATGCACGTTGCTGAGTGTTAGGAAACTTTATTTGTAAGTATTGAAGAAAAACACAATCAACTGTATCTATGAAGAGATCACAGTCCTGAAGATCACGAACTAGAAAAAGAAGATCAGATGGGACAACTGGAAAGCACAACATCTACTTCAAAGAATTACAAGTTGATCAAGAGCTGAATTGGATTATCAGAAGAGGTCATTTCTGATGGATCTGATGATATTTCTGATGAAATATCATTAGTATCTGACGATTCTGATCATCAAGGATTTTCTGATGATTTGTTCATCAGAATTTCTGATGAAACAACCCACTTGTCTGAAATTGGCTCTGTCCTGCCACAATTACCGAAGCAAGTTGACATTAAATGATATCATGATGAAAAAGGCAACTTGAACGTTGGAAATCAATGAATATGTCAATTGGCTACTTTTTGCAGGAATTATTGTATGAATAAACTATTGTTTATTCATACAAGCCGACTATCAATAGAAGGCTCAACCAGGAGAAGCAAAGTGAGTTTGAAGCTTAGCATTCACACATACATCTAAACTCCATTGCTCTCTCCCCCATAGAATTCAAGATTCGTTTGTATTAGATAATAATCTTACAATCACCTTGTAAACCATTTTTGTTTCAAAGTGATATAAACTTGATAATTCTGTAGGTCTTGTTTCTTGAAAGTCTGATTTCCATTTCCGCACATCTTTTTCACATCTACTGAAATCACTTGCCATATTACGTGAAAATAAGTGGTTTTGAGCCGTAACTGGGTCTAACAATTGGTATCAGAGCAGATTGAATAAATTATTTTCAAACGATCAATCGCTCATCTTCTTTTCTCTAAATATGGCCAGCTTTCAATCCTGGAATAATGCTTTTAACATTGGTTCTATGTCTAAACCTCCGACTCTGGTCAAAGAAGAATACCCCCAGTGGAAAATCAGGATGGTCAATTTCCTTAATGGTCATGACCGAGCTCTGTTTCAATCCATTGAAAGGGGTCCACATACACCAATGACTGATATACCTGCTATTCCAGCAACTGACCAATCACCAGCAATCCCTGCCTCCCGCGCTCCTAAAAGTGAAATAAACTGGAGTGCGGAAGACAAGGAACTGGTGGTTGGGGATGAAAGGGCTAAGTCACTTTTAATTATGGCCATCCCCAATGACATATTTTCACAAGTTGATGCATGTGCATCAGCTAAGGAAATATGGGATCAGTTGGAAAACCTTTGTGAAGGAGGAGAAAGGATGAGAAGAAACAAGAGAACAAATAATGTCTCATCTTATGAAAGGTTTAAAAGTTTGCCAAATGAAAGGTTAAATGATACATATCAAAGATTTACAAAACTTTTAAACGAGCTAAAGAAATTTGGTATAACAAAATCAAACGATGAAAGAAACATAAAATTTCTTGATGCCCTTCCTAGAGAATGGAGAAGTCTAACCATGACTTTATCATCAACCTTAGAACTAGGAAACATGAGTCTTCATGACTTGTACAGCATCTTGATCCCCAGAGAGGAAGAAATATTTGAAGAAACCATTCAAAGAGGGGGATCTTTAGCTCTAATCTCCAACTCACAAAGATCAACAACAACAAATGATCCACAACCTTCAAACAGTCAAAATCTTGAAACTTCTGATGCATCATCAGACTTTTCAGCTTTTGCTGAAGCAATAGCACTGCTCACTAAAACATTTGAGCAGAGGTTGAGGGGAAGTAACCAAAGGTACCAGAGGAGTGACAAAGGAAGGATGGATGGAAGTTCTAAAGAAGAGTTTAGATCCAAGGATAAAGGGAAGGCTGAAGTTGTGTGTTACAAGTGCAAGCAGAGAGGTCATTATGCATCAGAATGCAAGACCAAAAAGCTGAAGGATGTTGCCTATTATGAGAAAAAGCTTGAAGAAGCAAAGAAGCAGCAACAAGTAAGCTTAATTGCTGGAACAGATACATGGTTATCTGATGATTCTTCTGATGATGAAGAAGAAGAATTGGCAAATTTCTGCCTCATGGCACTCTCTGAAAGACTACCAGAATCTTCAGAACAAAAGGTAAATTTAGACAATCTTGATCTTGAACACAAGCTAAACAAGCTCATGTCAGATATTAGAAAATCTGATGAGTTGCAAAGGACTTTGAATAAAATCATTCTTGAAAACCAACATCTTATTGAGGACAGTTTAGATCAAAGAGCAAAAATTGAGTTTTATGAAAATGAAAGAAAAGATCTTTACAAGAAAATAAATGACAAAGAAATCAATGTAAGAGGTTTTCAACAGGCTAAAGAGTTTACACCTAAGAACAAAGGAGAGGGTTTAGGCTATACAAGTTCTATAAGATCAAATAGAAATAAACCCACTGTCTTTGTAAAAGCAACTCATCAGATTTCTGATAATTTAGTATCAGAATCTGAATCTGAATCTTGCAAATCAATTTGTTCTGAATATTTTTTGACAAACCAAACTTCAAAACAAACAAGAGTGAATGCAGTCAAGAATCTGTAAAAACTTCAGAAGCAGTTCACTCATTTTTTTCAAAATGATCCAATCATCCCATCACAAGAGGAAATATCAGAAAATTCTGATAACTCTTGTATGTGTGTTGACATACTGAAGCTTGTCCAACACCATCATCAAAAGAAAAATGTAAAATCTGTTAATGGCTCAGCATATAACAGAGTTTCTGATGCAAAACCAAGAAGAAATAAAAATAAAATGTTTCAAATCTCATCAGAAACAGTACCCAAGCATGCCTGGGTACCAAAAACTCTCTAATCATTTCATTTCAGGACCATCATGTGCAGCAGATCTGGTACTGCGACTCAGGAAGCTCCAAGCACATGACTGGGGACAGGAGCTTACTCAGCAACCTTGTTTCAAAGCTGGGTAGAATGGTAAATTTTGAAAATGGAGTGAAAGAAAGGATCATGGGGTATGGTTGCAGAAATTTGATGTTTAACCATAAAAGAGAGTAGTCTTTATTGAAAGGCTTAACACATAATTCGCTTTGTTATGGTCAATTCATTGATAAAAACTACTTAGATAATTGCTTTAGTGATAATCAAATTCATATGTCAACTTATCAGAAATTCTGATGAAGTTGTCAGAAAATCTGATATAACATCAGAATATCTGATAAATCATCAGAATTCTGGTAAATCTTCAGCAAAAAGGGCTGATTGTCAGAATTATCGTAGTTCATTGAAACAAATAAAAGCATGTTAATATCTGCATTCATATTCCTTGTTTATATATATTCATATATTGCTTGTTTTTGTTTGAATTTTTTTTAATATTCTTTGTTAGTGCTGATAACGTCATACAAACAGAAAATTTCTGGGAACTCGTTAAAATAGATATTTCTCTCTCCTTCATTTATTACATACCATCATGTTTAAAAAGGTTGAAGTGACATATTGGTTGGCTACAATGATACATTACCAGAAATTAGCCACCTAGATAAATTAATGCAGTGAAGAAGGAACTTATCTCTGGTATTTTTTTCTGGTCTCTGGTAATCATTAAAATAACAAGGATTGCAGTGAAGAAAGTCCACAAGTTGGTAGCTTCCATTTATAGCAAATATTAAATTTACTATAAATATTCACCACTTTGAATTAAAATCTGTCATCTTCACTTCTCATCTTCATCACATAATCACACACACTCACAAAATGAACTCTATCAAAGATGCATGTTTCCCACTTGTTCTTTATCCATATCATAATCTAAGATTGAGGACAAATCTGGACGGTCCTCAGTGGGAAGGGTGTCAAGTTGTACTCAAGATGCTCATGAATAGCAACTTGAGCTATGCTCTCACTGCTCACATAAGTATTCATCTAGAGATTCTTCAAATCTTCTGGAAAAATGCAATACTATCTGAGTATCAAAACAGGGAGCAGATGACCATCAAGAGTGTGGTGCTAAATCAGCAAATTCTGTTAAATGAAGCCACCATCAGGACAGCTCTTCAACTAAATGATGATAATGAAGTTCTGATGTTCACAAGGAATCAGAAGGAAAATGTCTTAAGGGAAATGGGTTATCACACACAAATCCAACAACGGGCAATCAACAAAAATGGCTTTAAAAAGCCATGGCAATATCTGGTCACCCAGATGGGTGCATGTTTTTCAAAGAAGGTCATCAATCATCATGAAATATCTCTGAAATTGATGGAGCCTATACTGGCACTGGTACATAAGGTACCTTACAACTTCTCTCATTATCTGATGAGTGATTTTGTAAGTAACATGTGGGTTGCAAAGCCATTCTTGATATATCCTCGTTTTCTAACAAAGATAATCACAAGTCAGCTAGACTTTGCAGGCATTCCTGCAAGTTATCCAAGGGCTGACATGAGACTTCAAGAAAACATGGGTCTTAGCGTGCTTGTACCCACTAACAACAACTCTGGGGAGATAACTGATCTGTTGTTACTATTGGAAATGGAACATGGTGAAGGGGTAGTTATTGATTAGGTTTTATTTGCTTTATTTTGTTCTAGTTTTTTCTTGTTTGTTAATATTTTTTTACTTACTAAGCTTTATGGTTTATGTTTTATATGTCTGGGAAAAAGGTAATGATAAAATGATCATCAGAAATCAATGTCATATATCAAAACTCAAATTTTCTGATGAAAGGGGATAAAATCTGGTATTTCAAAATTGGATCATAAATTTTTCTGATAAAACATTAAAATTAAAAAAAATTTTAGAAAATATCAGAAAAGGCAAAGAGACATGGATGCTACCAGAAAAACAATTGTGAGTCTTCTGATCTTATCCCATTCCCTCTCATCCTAAAAAAACAAAAAAAAAGGGCACTCATAAGTTTAGGGGGAAATCTCAGAGATTCTGTTGAAAAGACTGATTATTTCTGTTGACTACATCACAAAAAGTCAACAGAAGTCAAAACAAAAGAAAGATACATTTGATCAACAGAATTTCCGATGACCTTATCAGAATGGGAATTTCTAACTTATGAAGAAAGGGAACATATGAAGGAAGACAATTGGACCACTTATCAAAAGGGGTCCACAAAGAAGAAAAGGTGTCATAGAACCGATAGCTTTCTCCAATCAAAAATCAGTGCAACACTTTCAAGAAAAGATTGAAGAAACTACAAATTGAAAAGTCAAGTTGAAAGGGCATAACCACGATTCCATGATAAACAATTTCATTAAAGTCTTAACACCCACGATCCAACGGTTATTTTTTTTAACCAAAATCTCAGCATCCACGATCTAACGGTTATAAAGACAATTAATGATCTCTTTATCACCATCTCATACCACGATTTATACCCCTTCAACACCTTTTACTTCAAACAACCACAATACTCTCAATTTCCTTATATCCTAAAATCCCCTGTTTTTACTCGTAAATCAAAAATCCCTAAATCTCAAACCCTAACTCAAAAAATGGCAGAAGTTAACCTCAATATTCCAATTGATCAACATGAAGTATCTTTTGTCGAGGAAGCAGAATTTTTACCAATGAAGGAAAACAATCTGCTGCTGAATACAGAGTATGATAAAAGATGTCAACTTCTGGTAGAATATCTTACAAAATGCCCAATCTCAGGTGCACTGACAAAGGAAAGAGAAATACCAGAAAGGATGCTACAGCAATTTGTTTACACCTTTAAAGAAGATGAAGACAATAGGGTGTCTGCTCATGTTTGGGGAAATATCTATGTAACATTAACTCCAGCAAGAGTAAGAGAATGGCTTGGACTGCCTATTCTTGGCAGTTACACTGAAGCCCCAAGCAAAGAAGATTTATTAGACTTTGTCATTAGGCTTGGATACAAGAAAAGAGATGTCAACAAAATTGGAGCAATAAGAAGAAGTGAATTGCCAGCTATCTGGCAAGTGATGATGGAAGTGTTAAACAAATGTCTCACCTCAAAAATAGGAGGAACTGATCAAATCAATCAAGCTATTCTGACAATCATGTTTGGACTCATAAATGGGTTCAAAATCGATTATGGGTCAGAAATCTTTAATCTTCTCAAAAGATCAATCCTCACCAGAAATGGAAAAATAACCTCTCATCTGCCATATCCAAGGTTAATCTCAATTTTCATTTCTGAAGCATTTGCTGAAAGAAACATGGAGATTCCAATCTTAGAAGACATCTGGAGATCAAAAACAATGAAGGCCTGGAGTTCCAATCATGGATGGGAATCAGACAAAGATATCCCTGTGTTACCAGAAAGCATGTTATGCTTCATTGCACCAGACTCACACTACAGAATACAACATGAAAAACTTCTGACAAAATCAAACTCTCCCACAAAAGAACCAAGCAAAGAAGTTGTGAACTGTTCTTCATCAACAGAAAAAGGAGATGATGAGAAGTCGTCACCATCAGAAAAGGAGGGTGTAGAAGAAAGAAGAATTCTGGAAAAAGCTAACTTGGAGATAGCCAAATCATCAGAAAACGAAGAAAAGCATGCTGAAAGTCAACAGATTCATGAAGCAAGAATTCATCATGAATTTGAAATCCACCAAACACTTGATGCAGAATCACACATTGCTGGAGAAACACACAATGTTGAAATTGAAGCCACTGAAGTCATTCATCATGATGAATCCTACATTGCTGGTACATCCCTTTTAAACACTGTTCTAGTAGAAAGTCACAGAGAAGAAACAAAATCAGAAAGTTCTGTTAATGTTTCTTACAAAATAGAATACAGAACAATGAATGTTGATCAAGAGGTTACTAGTTCCATAAATCTCAACTCTGAATCAGAAAATGAGGAAGAGGATGAGATCCCAACAGATGGAGATCAGGAAACTGATCAAGGAAATCTGGCTAAAGGTAATTTGTTTACCTCAAAAACTTATGGAGGATCATATATTGATATGATTCAAGGAAATAAGGAAACCCAGAATGAAAATGAGTTTTTCATCCCTGGTGGAGATAATTCTGGTAAATTCGAAGCTGCACCAAGTGTGTTGGCCAAGAATGACCCTATCATCTCTAAAACAGCAGCAAATGTGTTTGCAGCTGGAATGTTAGAAGGAACATCTGTTGTTCCAATTATCCCTGACAAACCCATGAACCAAGAAAATATAAATCCAGTAGAAGAAAAACTTGATTTGTTGCTGTCAGAAATACAAGGTCAAAAGGCTGATATGAAGACTTTGTCAGAGTCAGTGAAGGAAATGAAGAAACAAACTGAGGAAAACACTGAATTATTAAAGTCTCTTCAGATGATGAAAGAAAAGGCACCAGAATCCAACATCTCTGCATCAGAAATCCAAACGATTCTCACAGAAAGAGAAAAAAATCAAAGCACAAGTTGCAAAAGTGATTGAATCAAGGCAGTCAAGTAGCACAAACAGAGTTTTGGAAGAAGTTACCATACTAAGGGCAAGTAATAATAGTATCACAGATGCCCTTGAGAAGCTGTCAAAAGAATGGGCTGAAAGTCAAACAAAAGCTCAAACAGAATTCACAAATATTCAGAAAAACATACACAGCAACTCAAAACAGGTAAAAGAAGTGCAACAACTGGTAGAGAAGATGTAATTCAATATTGCAAAACTAGCCAAAGTGAATCCACAAGAACTCATGAAAGAAATTCCTGCTGAAAGCTCACATCAAGAAGCTCCAAAGTCAACTCCTCAACAATCATCAATCTCACCAATCACAAAAGCTGGAATCACAGTGATGGGTCCTCCTCCGAATGTTCCAAAAGATGAAATACTGAAAAGGTTAGCAACTGCAAAACCTCAAGTTATTACAAATTTGAAATTGCTAGCATCTGTTCCAAATCTAACAATATATGATGACTCAGCAATAAGTAAGTATATGAATAAACAAACAATGAATGAACGGGAACAAGAAGGAGAGTCAGCATCAAAATCAAAGACTGTTAAGAGAAAAATCTCTGAAATCAAGTCTATCATGGTTAAAGAGATTGCACGAGATGTAATGATATTTCCTGAGACCAATCTGGAGAGTTACTATCTAACAAAAGAAGATAAAGCACCAAGATCACTATCTCCTACCAGACTGGAATTAAGAAAAGAAAGAATAAAAAGAGGGCCAAGCAGCATTCACAAACATAATTGGAATCCAGTAAAAAGGATTCTAAACGTGAGTGAAGTAATGAGTGCAATCGATGATATTGGAGGAACTCATGTGCAAAACTGATACACACTTCAGAGGGAGAATGGAGAAGAACAGAAGGTGACTGATGAAGAAATAGCTGACCAGTTGCATCCTTTAGACATTCTGTTTATGAAGGATCATTATGAAAAGGAAAAGAAAAATAATCAAGAAGTCAGAAGAGCATTAAATGGCATATCAAAGGCTGGAATACTGCTGTTTGAAAGAATAGCTTTTTCAGACTTTGATCTATGCATAAATTTTGAGCATGTACACAACAAAAAGGTATATGTCAGATCACCAAAGACAAAAGTTCCTTCAGACATAGTAGAAGATGCGAGATCTGGAGACATCATCATACTGACAAACGCAAATAAAGAACAAGATTATGGTGTAATCTTTAGAGATCAGGATGAAAACAAAGCTATGTTCAGAGGTGTTGACATCTGCAAGTACTCAAATCAAACTCTGAGGTATATCTTGAAAACCATGAACAAAAGACAAGAACATCTTCAGAAGATAGAAAAGAACATGGAGGGAAGCAGAAAAGAAATTGAGCAGATGATTGAAGAATGGATTCAAGCAAGAGAATGGTATAAAGACATGTATGTCAGCTGCAACAAATATATCTCCTACAAAAAGAAGCTAAAGACAGGAGATACGCATAAGAGAGTGAAACTTAACTGAAAGAACCATTTTATTTAACTTCTCATCTTTTATGTAATTTGTTTTAACTTCAGTAACTGATTTATATTTTCAAGTATTATATTTCCACTGTTTGGAAATTTTTCTATTTATGAGGTAGTTCTTTTTCTTACAATACTTAGGGGGAAACTGTTAGGATACTTTATTTGTAAGTATTGAAGAAAAACACAATCAACTGTATCTATGAAGAGATCACAGTCCTGAAGATCACGAACTAGAAAAAGAAGATCAGATGGGACAACTAGAAAGCACATCATCTACTTCAAAGAATTACAAGTTGATCAAGAGCTGAATTGGATTATCAGAAGATGTCATTTCTGATGGATCTGATGATATTTCTGATGAAATATCATTAGTATCTGACGATTCTGATCATCAAGGATTTTCTGATGATTTGTTCATCAGAATTTCTGATGAAGTGGTTCATCAGAATTTCTGATGAAACAACCCACTTGTCTGAAATTGGCTCTGTCCTGCCACAATTACCGAAGCAAGTTGACATTAAATGATATCATGATTAAAAAGGCAACTTGAACGTTGGAAATCAATGAATATGTCAATTGGCTACTTTTTGCAGGAATTATTGTATGAATAAACTATTGTTTATTCATACAAGCCGACTATAAATAGAAGGCTCAACCAGGAGAAGCAAAGTGAGTTTGAAGCTTAGCATTCACACATACATCTAAACTCCATTGCTCTCTCCCCCACAGAATTCAAGATTCGTTTGTATTAGATAATAATCTTACAATCACCTTGTAAACCATTTTTGTTTCAAAGTGATATAAACTTGATAATTCTGTAGGTCTTGTTTCTTGAAAGTCTGATTTCCATTTCCGCACATCTTTTTCACATCTACTGAAATCACTTGCCATATTACGTGAAAAGAAGTTGTTTTGAGCCATAACTGGGTCTAACACTGAGTTCCTCCGGTAATTCGAGTCGGTAGGCCACTTTGCCAATTCTTTCCAGAATCCTAAAGGGACACACGTATCGTGGTGCTAGCTTTCTTTTCTTGCCGAATCGGATCACCCCCTTCCAAGGGGAAATCTTTAGGAGTACGTGATCACCAACTTCAAACTCAATGGGCTTGCGGCGTTTATCGGCGTAACTCTTCTGACGACTCCGATCTTTCAAGAGATTGTCTCGTATTTGGAGGATCTTATCAGTCGTTTCTTGTAACAGCTCAGGACCGGTGATCTGAGCGTCTCCGATCTCGTTCCATACAATAGGAGATCGACATTTCCTACCATATAATGCCTCAAAGGGTGCCATTTGATTACAAGCATGATAACTGTTATTGTACGAGAATTCTACTAAAGGTAAGTGCGAATCCCAATTACCACCAACATCTATAACGCACCAACGAAGCATGTCTTCAAGGGTGCGGATTATGCGTTCCGTCTGACCGTCGGTCTAGGGATGAAATGCGGTACTGAGATTAAGAGTAGTACCAAGGGCGGCTTGGAATGTCTCCCAGAGACATGAAGTAAATCGACCATCGGGGTCAGAGATGATGTCACGAGGTGTCCCATGTCGACAAATGACTTCGTCGGTATAGATTCGTGCTAATCGTTCTACCTTGAAGTCTTCTCGTATCGGTAAAAAGTGAGCGGATTTCGTAAGATGATTGACGATAACCCAAATGCTATCGTGACCTGATGGCGTGCGAGGGAGTTTCGTAATGAAATCCATAGCTATATTATCCCATTTCCACATCGAGATTTTGGGTTGTTCGAGTAAGCCAGAGGGTCGTTGGTGTTCGGCCTTAATTTCGAGCAAGTTAGGCACTTTGAAATGTATAGAGTGATATCCTTCTTCATTCCTGGCCACTAATACCTGACACGAAGGCCCTATTACATCTTGTCGGCACCGGGGTGAATGGAATATCGAGATTTGTGGGCTTCAGTCAGCAAAATCTCTCAGAGATTATTGTGACTAGGTATCCAAATACGGTCAAGATAGTGAAAAATACCATTCGATTTATTCACTAACTGGTTTTCAGTTTCGCAGATTCTTTCTTCCTTCAAAGTGTTCTCTAGAAAACAGGCGTGTTGAGCGTCACGAATGAGGGCTTCGAGGTTGTGTTGGGCTTGATTATTATGAACACTATGTAAATAGCTTCGTCGGCTAAGAGCATCAGCAACGACGTTTGCTTTACCTGGGTGGTAGTGTATCTCACAGTCGTAGTCATTGAGAAGTTCAACCCATCTGCGTTGGCGCATGTTTAGTTCTTTCTGGTTCAAGATGTGTTGTAGGCTCTTATGGTCGGTGAAGACCGTACACTTGGTACCATAAAGGTAGTGTCGCCATATCTTTAACGCAAAAACAACTGCGCTGAGTTTGAGATTATGGGTTGTGTAGTTCTTCTCGTGGACTTTGAGTTGTCGAGATGCATACACGATAACCTTGTCCCGTTGCATGAGAACACAACCAAGACCTAGGTTAGAGGCATCGCAATAAATAACAAAGTCGTCGTTTCCATTAGGTTTCGCGAGTACGGGAGCGTTTCAAAGCATACGCTTAAGAGTTTGAAAGGCATCATCTTGTTCGGTTCCCCAAACAAAAGTCTTGTCTTTATGCGTTAGAGAGGTGAGAGGAACGACGATTTTAGAGAAATCAGCGATAAATTAACGGTAGTAACCCGGCAATCCGAGAAAAGAACGAACTTCGGACGGAGTTTTCGGTGTAATCCAACTCTTAACTGCTTCAATCTTTACGGGGTCGATGTGAATTCCTTGACTATTAATAATGTGACCGAGGAATTGAACCTCCTCGAGCCAAAATTCACACTTGGAGAATTTGGCGTAGAGGCGATTCCCTTGGAGAAGCTCGAGAACTAAATGAAGATGCTGCGCATATTCGGCTCTCGACTTCGAGTAGATAAGAATATCATCGATAAACACAATAACGAAATGATCAAGGAAGGGTTTACACACACGGTTCATCAAATCCATGAAGACAGCAGGTGCGTTTGTGAGACCAAAAGGCATGACCACGAATTCGTAATCGCCATAACAGGTACGAAAAGCGGTTTTCGGAATGTCTTGCTCCTGAATTCGCAGTTGATGATAACCAGAACGTAGATCGATCTTAGAGAAACATGTAGCGCCTTGCAGTTGATCAAATAAATCGTCGATTCGAGGTAGAGGGTAGCGATTTTTGATAGTAAGCTTTTTTAGTTCCCTATAATCGATGCACATTCGGAACAATCCATCATTCTTTTTCATGAAAAGGACAGATGCGCCCCATGGAGATGTGCTAGGGCATATGAAGCCTTTATCAAGTAACTCCTGGATTTGGTTAGAAAGTTCACGCATTTCAGACGGTGCGAGGCGATAAGGAGCTTTAGCGACCAGGTTAGCTCAAAGAATAAGGTCAATACGGAAATCGATATCACAAGTCGGGGGTAGACCGGGTAAATTGTCGGGAAAGACATTAGGAAAATCACGAACCACAAGTACCTTTTCCATCGGCTTCTTTTCCTCCTCCGCTACTACTATGTGGGCTTAGAAAGCCGAGTATTCCTTGCGGAGATACTTGCTTGCCTGAATACACGACAGAAGTTTCAGTTCTTTCGAGGATACTTCGCCATAAACACATAATTGATCACCGTTTGAAAGAGAGAAACGGATCATCTTTTCGAAGAAAACGACTTCGACACAATTTTCACGAAGAAAGTCAATACCTACTATGACATCGAAACTACCGAGTTGCATAGGGATGAGATCGATCAGGAAAACATGATTGTTGAGTTCGAGAGTACAATCACGGAGAACAGAACTGGCGGTGACAGTTCTTCCGGTGGCAATTTCCACGTCGAAGGTCGTTGGGAGGTTAGCGCGTTTACGTTTTAGGAGCTTTTCGAATTCAAATGACACAAAACAGTTATCGGCTCCAGTATCAAAAAAACACGAAGCATAAATCTCGTTAACAAAGAACGTACCATTGACAACGATGTTGTCCGTCTGAGCCTGGCGGACATTGATATTGAAAGTTCTTCCGCGGGCTGCTTGTTGTGGTTGCTGCTGCGGTGGTTGCTGCTGCTGAGGTTCTTGTTTCACAACGCGGAGAGGGTAGACATTAGCAAAATGGTTAGGGTCACCACAAGAGTAGCAAGTTCGTGCATGAACAGCGGGCGCAGGAGCTGCTTGGTTACCCTGAAGAGCAAGGGGTTGAGCTGGTGGTGCTGGAGGAGCTTGAGCAACTTGCTTGTTGGGATTGAACCCTACAAAAGAACAGATGATAGAAAGCCAAAACAGATCTGAAACAACTGATCCAAAATAAACAATGTTTTGAACCACTGCTTCCTTTAAAATGCCAAGTTTCCTAAAAACTGTTGGTCCTAACAACAGTGGATTCATAATAAGCAGTTGTTTGCATTAAGCTTTCCCCTTGACATTGGATATCTGGCAACTAACAGACTTTAAAGCACTGCTCAATAAGACAACTGTTACTAAAGTACTGATGAAGATTAAAGACTGAAGTTCAATCTACTGACGGAATCCAAGCACTGCTGAAGAGTTAAAACATTGCCCATTCAAGGACTGATCATCCTTTGAAGAAAGTACTGATGCTCAATATCAGTAGTTGACTACATCAGTGGAATGAAGAATCAGTGGTTATACTTCAGTGCTTAGTATGTAATCAGTGTCTGTATGGTCAGTAGTTATAGATCAGTGGATAGAGTTTGTTAGGCTGTTAGATGTCACTTTCATGGTGACGTCAGCTGAGATGCTTCAGTGGTTTGGTTTGCCTATAAATGGAGCAGTACCCTGTACTGTTATATTTTGATTTTTGACTGAGTGAGTTCTTCTCCTCTAGTCTAATCCTTTCATCTTGTGTGCAATCAACCCTGGAGTATCAGGCTGAGGGGGAGTTTAGTTTGTAAGCTTGCTTTGTAATCTTTTGATTTGCTTTGTAACCTTTCGACTGATGAAAAGCATGTGTTTATCAAAACTATTTCTCTCTTTGATTGTGTTTATAAAGTTTGTTGTTCATTTCCGCTGCACTTAAACTCTAATCATTTCTATTTGATTTGATTCAAAGTACACAAACGAGCACAATCATGAGAGCCTCCGATCCTAACAATTGGTATCAGAGCCTGGACAGTCAAATTCGATCTAACAATCAATTTGACATAACAGTTCAGCTCAAAAAATCATTGATACTAAGGTTGATTGTATTTAGTTGAAAAACAGAGTATCGAGAAATCATGTTCAAAGTGACTACTCAAAAGCTCTGTAAAACAACCAAGATGTCATAGGACACACAAACTTTACATAACAAGTGATGTCATACATAAACCACCTACAGTTCTCAGATCTGAAAATAGTTTTGATAACTATGGTAAAATTATTTACGAAAATTGATTTCAATTGTTGTTATGAAGTTTTTGTTGTTTCCATCATGTTTGCTGCTAAGGTGTGAACCTCAGGTCAACAAAAACCTATGTTCATAAAAACATTAGTGTTTTTGTTTACACAAAAGAGGGAAAT
>JARYGA010055608.1:0-64702 GCA_030545235.1 Helianthus tuberosus
TGACTTGATGTTCGTGGTCACATTTGCTCAATCGTAAAACAGAATCTGTCTTTTCGACCCAGCGTACGAAGGCTAAGGCACCCCCGGTGCCGTCGAACTCTCGAGGTTTGTGGTCTAAGAACTGCTTGTAGGTGCAGCCGTTGGGTGGGTTATTTCCTGAGGTACCTCCGTTGCGCTCGGAGTGATGGGCCTCGTATTGTGCGATGACTGCAGCAATGATTCCCTGAAGTTCCACCTCGTTGGTGGGTATGCGTACACCCCGTTTTGGAGGCATTTCCTAAAAGATGTTTCACGTAGGTTAGGTCATCGCAACTAAAATACACGTATGCATTAACAATATCAACACATAACATCTCATGCTATCAACAAGTCAATCACATAACCTCTTATGCTATAAACAATTGATTGAACATCGCTTGTGATGAGAATACTGCGATTGTATTGCCACAATTCGAGACCGCAATGTAAGGCTCACAAGTACACCACTATATCATACTACATTAATGACTTAGTAGGGGACGACCCTAGACAAGTCGTGCGATCGCTGGTCATGTTCAGGAGTCTCTGGTTCGTCCTTTCTCAGATTTCAGGACTCCACGTCAAGTTTCTGAATTTCTGTCCTAAAACAACATTTCTTCTTAATCGTTTCCTTGAGCTCGTCCCAGCTCAGTGCATAAGTAGTGTCTGTGCCAAGGGTCTGAACCTGGAGGTTCCATTAAGAGAGTGTGCCATCTAGAAATATCCCTGAGATGTAGGTAACACTCTGTTGGGGCGAACAGTTACTCATTCTTAGAGTGGAGTTGGTCTTTTCGGACCAACGAACAAATGCAACGGTGCCTCCGATTCCGACAAAGTTCAAAGGCTTGCAGTTCAGGAACTGTTTATAGGTGCAGCCAGTTGGAGGGTTATCTCCAGTAATGCCGTCGTTGTACTTAGAGTGGAGGGCTTCATGTCGTGCATTTATTGGTGAGATGCGTTCTTGCAGCTCGGCTTCTGTCCTTGGCAATGTACTGGCGTTTGTGTCACGCCTGGGTGACATTCCCTTTTTGTCGAAATAGTGTGAAGCGGGTTGGACAATATTTCAATTGTCTATGGGGTGTAGATATAGCAACACATGTCATCATGTAATCACCCAGTTTCACCCATAAATATACTCACTGTATGAGTGGGGAAGTAAATTTCTGAGCCTTCACATAGGCTTGTCAATTTGGCTTGTTGCTTGTAATAGAATGAACTCGAGGCTACATCGCCTCGGTCATTCGTGCTTAAGGTATTTCCTGCTGCATTGGTTATCATCAGCTTGACCTGCAGAGTCCACCAGGATTCCTGTGCACTACAAATCGTTATTACGTGGGCCCCCGTAATAATAAATTGTCTTGCACAGTTACCCCAAATTTTCTCTCATCCAAGCAGATGATCAATCAAGGAGCAACAGCCGGTGCATGGGCATGAACAAGGTCATACTCCAATGCGGGGTCAGGAGCAATGCCTGGCTCAGGGGCCACGGCTAGTTTTGAATCGAAAGCTCCATCTCAAAATCAGCTGGATCAACAATCACAGGGGTTACAGGATCCCCCAAGGGCTGGTCTAAGTGCATGAACTCAATGTCATGGTCTGGATCAACACCAGGCGGAAAAACAGGATTGTCCTCAATATCGCGACCATACTCAAAATTGTGTGCGGGATCCGGTGCAGCTAATGATGCCCTATCAGGGTCAGCGTCGTGTAAGTAGTGCTGCATTCCCTGTATGTGCGAAGATGCGGATGTTAGAAACTCAAATGAGTCTGGAATAGGGGAATGGACAAGAGTTTCCCCTACGGAGCGTCCGCATGCAGTAGTCTAATACCCGCAGCAATAGGGCCTCGCCCTCAAGTGGGTCCTCCTCTTGGTAGTTCGACATCGTCTTCAGAGACAACGTCGGGGCGTATCAACAACGAGATAAGCGGCAGGGGGCAAATTCCCAACAAGGTAGCCATTAGTAGGCTCTGCTACGACTTTAGGCAGCGCACAGAGGGCTGAGAGTCGTCGTTGTCTGTGCCGGTAGTATCAGAAATGTACACCTCGTGCTTCGATGAAACTATGTCGTCTGATACTATGGTCATGGGATTTGTAGCGTCCGTCTTTCTAGTACTTGATGAAAGCATGACGTTTGTAACACATACACATATACGTATAATAATCAATCATATAGTCATATAAACATGTAGTCACCACGTAACATTCAAATTATCCTTCTAGTCCCACTAGCCAACACTTCTAGTCCCACTAGCCAACACTTCTAGTCCCACTAGCCAACACTTCTAGTCCCACTAGTCAACACTTCTAGTCCCACTAGTCAACACTTCTAGTCCCACTAGCCAATACTTCTAGTCCCACTAGCCAACACTTCTAGTCCCACTAGCCAACACTTCTAGTCCCACTAGTCAACACTTCTAGTCCCACTAGTCAATACTTCTAGTCCCACTAGATCAACACTTCTAGTCCCACTAGACCAACACTCCTAGTCCCACTAGTCAACACTCCTAGTCCCACTAGACCAACACTCCTAGTTCCACTAGACCAAGCCTCAGCCTCCCGACTGGGCCTAAAATAATGAATAAAATGTGCTCAACATTTGTTTGTAAAAAGTTTTGGATTCTGGACTTAAGTGGTATGCAGAAAATGTTTTCGTGAGAGCCCTAGTGATCATAGTCTAGACTCAAGAATGAATCCTAGTTCGCTATGATCAGAGCTCTGATACCAAGCTGTCACACCCTGGCTTTGCGGAAGCGTGGTATATTTTGGTGTGACTTCTTAATACCATAGCTTAATCATAACAAGCTATATGAATTTAAAAACCATGCAAGTCATCCATTAAGTTTTGAAAAACAAAATACAGTACCATTGTTTTAACCAACAACCATAACCTCGTTCAACAACATTACAAACTAAAACATAACACAAACGTGGTTTAAGGACTGTGTCTTGTCCAGGTAAGAGACACATCCCCTAAACCCTGATGACTTCATGACAATATGCAGCGGAAAACGTTCCATACCGTGCCAGATCCATTTAATTTCCTGAAATACATGTGAGTTGAAAAATCAACAATAATGTTGAGCGAGTTCATGTGCAAGTGAGTAAGTAAAACACTTGTAAGTATAAAAGTTTCCTGGTATGTAGCAGTGTAAGAGGACTTGTGATCACCAATGGTTTGCAAGGCCATTAGCATGTTGTGAGATGCAAGTAGGAAGATTCAAACCTAGCGTATTTGGCGTTGGGGCACCAAGTCACCACCTGGTCCATTATGCGGGCTCAGGGGTTGGGCTCGCTACACCCAGATAGATCTACCGCTCGAGTCCCTCGGTGTTCTAACTACCCATTCACATGATCTAAACCTCCTTACGTAATTCATACCGTGTATAAAGTACTTGTAAACAAAGTAACATGTATTTCACCCCCGCGGTTAAGTAAACTGAAAACAGTTAGAGAAAAGGGGGACATGAACTCACAGTGGATGCGTAAACTCTATCAAGCGTCTCTGAAGCAGTAAGCTGTGCAACGACCTACAAGTGCTAGTTCTATTAGACGGACGGCCGTGCTTTAGCTTTACAGTTTATGTTTGCGGGAAATAGTTAGACAACTATTTCGTGTTACATTTTGTATATGCTTGATAGTTATTTTCCTTCCCAAGGATGGGGGATTTAATACATGTGCGTAATATTTTCCATCATTAAGTCTCACTTAACCTTCATATATATTCAACTCCAAAATATAAGTATTTACCCAAAATACGTTGTAAAAGTACGCGTTCATAAATATTTCCGTAATTGTGTAAGTTACGTTTTAACATACGGGTGGTAATATAATTACCGGTGTAACTTATATATTTATGGCGAAGGCGTTTGTATTACTTTTGGAGTCGTTAACGTTTGTAAACATTATTTTTACTCTAAAAATAATATTTATGCGTTTCACAAAATAATCATAAACAGTGTGTGAAAATATATATTTATCACGTTAATATTTTGTGAAAATCCCACCTCCGAATATTTAGTAAAATATAGTACTGGCGAAATTTTATGTTTCAAAAGTATGTCCAAAAATAGTTGTAACACTTGTTGTGTAAAAAGTCTAAGTGTTAGGTTTTTAGAAATTTTCGCCAGAGTTTCCTCTGTAACTGGAGGTGGCCACGCTTTCAAGCGTATCATTTTCTTTTAACAATCAATTCAACAATCTTCTTTATTTCAATCAAACAATTTCCGACACATCAAACTAGTCAATAAATATGTAAAGTTGCATAATCGCATGAACTTGTAGTTTTTCCGAATCTATATTATAAATCCCATTTATATACGTAGATCTTTATATAAAGTACTTTCAATCTTGTAAAAACCTCGTTTTTAGAGAAGTCCGACTTTACAACTTCTAATTATTTTTCCCAAAAATAGTCATTTTGTCGAAATGTGCGTTACACAAGTGTTTACACACTCGTGTGTTCTAAATATCATTTTTAACATTGTAAGATCCGTTTCTTTAAAACATGATTTCTTTAGAGTGTGGTCCTTTGAAGATACCACTTGCGGATACGTAGATCCGCTAGTTTTAAACACCATTTTACCGGTTAAACCACTTTTACACAAGTAAAATATTTCTTTACAAGTTCATGTCTCTAAAATGTGGTAGTGTTTCATCTTTAACCCTTGTATCTATCAAAAACAAGCTTATGTGATGATACGTGATTTTTCAAAGTCGGGTTAAACGAAGTTTTGAGCTACCACATTATAGATCGGGTCACAATAAGCACAAATTTCAAGTCCTACGACTTTTACACAAGTTATGTGCTATTAACCACCATCTTTGTGATTTTACTAGACTTTAAGGATTCAAAACGCATGTTAACGATATTTAACCGACGAAAGTTCTTTTAACCACTTTAGATATGTGTAAAAACGAGTTTTAAAGGTTATACCTCTAGCTCAAGGCTAGGGAAGAGTTGTGACGAAAAACGCGTGGATAAAAGCCAACGGTTGAGGTCCTTCGCGTTCCGCTTGCACCAAAGCTCCTTATACGTGTCTTGTGATGTTTGAATGGTCTTGGAATGATGGAAGCAAGAACCGAAATTGTGGTGGTGTGTGGGTTGGGGTTCGGCCGAGAGCCACCAAGGAAGAAAGAGAGAGAGTGATTTTGTTTGTGAAGTTAAGTGATAATGATCTCTAGTAATCCCATGTATTTATAGGCAAGATTAGTGCTTTTATCCAATGGTTCTTATGTAGTGATGATATTAGACAACAAGATCAACTAAATCTCCAAGTACAAGGGTGGGGTCACATGGGTGACCGAGTTCGGTCATGGGGGGGGGGTCCTTGTTCGATTTTGAGTGTTAGTTAGGGAGTTTAGTTACGGTTAAGTAAGTTAGTTTAGGTTTAAACTCCGTTAGTTACGTGTAACATGTTATGGCGGGTGTTAGGGTAATCAGGGACCCTAACTGGCTCAGAAAAACAATAATAGTGAAAATACTAATATTTTCATGTTTCGGGTAAAGTCCGGGTGTTCGGTTGGATAGTAATCCGTTAAAGTGTTACAAAAGACTTTAAAGTGTCGTTATTACATTTCTAGTGACACATTTTGTTTTCCCGACACTTTAGAAAGTGTCTAGTAATATTTTCTCATTTCTGGCACTTTACTAGTCAGCTAGAAGCCGGTTAAATTGTTAAAGTGCTGTGTTTGGTACTTAAAGTACGTTTTTGGCACATCCGAATCAGTGTATCTTATCCCTAGAGACGCGGTATCACAACCCTTATATCCTACACTCACTACCAGTGTAGTCAAAATATATGAGGCTCTTAACAGGCCTTGAGGCAGTATTTGCCTGATGCTGGTTATGTCAGCATGTTCACTGTGCATCCGTTTAGTGCTACTGTGCTTTTTGTGCATCAAGTTTGTCACTAGGGTTCAGTATGTAAATAATGTAGTGACAGCAAGCAAGTATGATGCAAGTAAGTGCATGTATTAGTATGCAGGTAGCAGTTTATCAGCTAGTTTCAATCAAGCACAGTAATTAAGCAGTAATCAATCATTAATTAAGTTGTACGGATACCTGGTTTTGTGCGGGTTGTCACACTAAAATACAAAGTTGTTCCAAAATGACAAGTGAAAACACAATAAGAATTCAAGATGAACAACTTGTATGAGGTCCGAAAGACCTAGTGTCTAATAAAGTTAGTACACATGTAGGTTACTCACACGGACGCTCACTACGATATCACAGTACACGGAACGCAAAATTATGAGTTCATGTCCCTCATTTCAATAATTTCAATGTTCTGTTTTTAAAACAATCGAGGGGAAATACATGTTAAAACTATGGGTATGTTAGCTATGGGTTTAGATGATAACACGATCAATGTACATAAGTAGGATGATGACATAGTAACCATTAATCACTTAGTGACCAAGGTGAAAAAGGTGTAGATCTATTGAGCTTGAGACACGCTCCACTCCTGGTTGGTATATCCTGGAGTGCTTTTGTGATCCCAGAAATGTCAAAGTTGTCTCGGGTTGGTTGCGTACTTATGGTACATTATGTCAGATGGATCGCTACCCACTGATAGATCCTTAAACTCCATGAATGCTAATAACATACCATGATTTCATTACAAGAATACAAGGATTTCATATGATAACAATAACTGCATGGACTCCCTCAACTTTTGTTGACTTTTTAAAACTACATGTATTTCAGGAAACAAGTCTTGAGCCGGTGATACACTACGGGAAACGGGAAAGTCAATGACAACGATAGCCGCTTTTGGAGGGTTTGTCTTTTATATCCCAACTTCGTATGAGTATATAGGGGACAAAACTCACTATGTTTATGTTAAAAACAAACTTTTGTGTTGTGTAACATAACTTAAACTATGTCATGTTTAACGTTGTGAACGTTGGTGAACTTGAAACTATGTTGGAAACTTGTGAACTTTGTTTGGAAAACAATATATCTATGGCATCGTTGTTGTTTAGTACGTTTACACATTTGGATGCAATGATTACCTTTCTTACGTCACACACAATACGCTTCCGCTACTAGCAGGGTGTGAAATAAGTAATCATATATGTATCGTGTGCATGTATATGTTCTTAGCAATAATTCTTTGTAAATAGTAAAACTCCCATTATCGTTTTCATTATATATGATATTTGAAAAATAAAATAAATAAAAAAATGCTCATAGGAAATATGTATCGTGCGTTTGTATATGCAGTATGTAACTATGTATGTATGTATGTATGTATGTATGTGTAATGAGATATATATAAATTTGATGTAAACTATCAAAATAAATAAAAAACGATTACACCAAACCGATTCTAAAAAAATAACAAATTCACAAAAGCTTAGTAATTTGCATACTATTGTTTTAGCACTTTTATAGGTATTATTAAACATGGACTTCTTAATTTCTTTTGTTGTTAAATATCAATTGTGTATTCTTTTTAAATAGCTGTCGATTTATTTGAGCTACTTGTTTCACTTTGGAATCAATACTCTTCTTTCAAGTGTGTGCACACATATAACTTTTAATTTAAAGCATAAACAGTTGAAAAAACAATAATTATTGCTAAAAATATAAATAGTTAGTCGGAGAATTAAATTCAAAGAAATAAGAAAAAAATATTGAATCGACTGAAAAATTATAAATAATTCAAGAACAAAAAAAAAGATACTTGATTAATTTAATAGAAATATAAAAGAAGTTTAATATGTTGGTTAAAAAAGAAAAGGGAAATACAAAATAAACAAGGAACACTATTTTAGTAAATAATTTTTCCACCAACACTAGATTGGTAAAAAACTTAGGGGTATGAATTTCTGACACGACCCGAAAACACGACACGAACCTAACACGAAATTCGCGAGTTTAGGTTTAGTCTAAACGAGTTCGGGTCAGTTTCAGGTTGAACACGCGAACCCGTTTAGGTTAACGGGTCGGGTTTGGGTCAACCTGGTCGGGTTGGCGGGTTGACCCATTTAACCCATTTATATTATATTTTTTTACAATATATTTTATGTCATAAATTAAATAGGGTGTGTATTTTATGTGATAATTACAACTTAAAAAGAGAAATTAAGATAACATTTTATAATTTAAATATAATATTATTATATATATTTGTGATTTTTAAGTAAATTTTAATAAATTAATTTCAGAAAAAAATTAAAAAAATCGGGTTGAACGGGTCGTGTTCGGGTCAACCCATATAACTTCGGGTCGTGTTCGTGTTCATATGTATGATACGGTTTTTAGGTTCGGGTCGGGTTTGGATTCATGTAAAATGTTCGGGTTCAGGTCGGGTTAAACCCGTCAACCCGCGAACACGACCTGTTTAACACCCTATAAAAACTCAATAATTCTTTTTCTTTTTAAGTCTTTCGAGAAAATATTCCTATATGTTGTCACCTTGTTATTTGTTATTTTTTATTTAAAAGACAAACCATAATAATGCTAACCCAACACTCACAAATGTTGCATAAAATCTTCTTTACTTTTTTAGCCTTTTTACTCTAAATCATCAACCCACCATCTCTCACTTATACCCACTGTCACACACAAAAAAAAACAAACCCTTACTTTCTTCTTTCTCTTTGTATAATAGAGATTCAAAAACCTAAAATTTTCCAACTCTATTCAGCCGCTATTCAGTCAACCAAACAATATCACAGCCCGACACCTTCAATCTGTCACAAATAATATCACTAGAGGTGGTAAAATGGGTGGGTTGGGTAGGTTTGGGTAATGGGTTAGAATGAGTATGGGTTAGGATGAGTTTGGGTAAGGATGAGTTTTTTTAAGAAAAAGGTTAAGATAGGTTTAGGTCACAATGGGTTTCGGTCATGATCATGGTTGTAAAATAAGGTTTCCAAGGCCGAGTAATCTCCGAGTAGTCGCTACAAGGTATGCTGCCGAGGCGACTTTCTCTAACTCCGCCTAATTACTCGGAATCGATCAAACGCGGTCAAACTCGGATCTAGTAGGTCAATTCGGGCAGAGTTGGACTTAAAAAATAATAAAACATAATTTATATGACTATCATATTAAATAATGAATATCATTTTCACGTATTTTGTTATAAATATTAGTAAATTTATGTTATTAGACATATATTTAATTTCTGAAAACTAATTTCTTTATAATTTAATATGTCCGAGTACTTCCCGAGTACTCTCCGCCTATGCCGAGTACTCTCAACTCCCCGGTCGACCGACTAGGGAGCGTCTAGCGACTTTTGCAACCATGGTCATGATAGGCTAAAAAATTAAAAAATTCAAAAAAACCAGAAAAATTCAAAAAAAAAAAAATCAAATAAATTCAAAAAATCAAAAAAATTAAAAATATATGAAACATATAAAATTTTTAGACCTTACCAAATAAACAACAATGAATGTATAAATTTCTAGAAATCTCACCTTAATTAGATAAACCCACGAAATTAGTGATGGCAATTCTTGTAAACAACAATGAATCCACGAAATTAAGGGGTTTGGTGGCTGTAATCACTGGTGGTTTTTTTTCCAAGATTCTTTGTGATGGCAATTCTTGTAAACAACGTATTCACGTGATGATGAGGTTTGGAATTGACGATGATTGTGATTTAGGGTTGAATCCACGAAGGGGATTTAAAAGCGACACAAGTCACACAACTGATATCCCGTTCCCATGAAGTCTGATGCGTTTTAGGGTTAGATAGTTAAAAACTCATCCTAACCCATGTTAAAATTTAGATGGGTATTTTAAAACTCATCCTAACCCATCTTGACTAAATCCTCAGCCCATTCTGAATTATTTCCTTTTTAAAGAGGCATAAAATAACCCAAAATATCATGGTTGAGTTTTTATTGCCAACCCTAAAGGAACTTTCAAACTTTCAGCCTTACCTTGTATCTTCTTCGTTTATTTTATGTCTACAACACAAACCATATCTACAAATTTACTTCGATTCAGATTTTATCACGTATGAACAGATTCACTGATGCACCGCAACTACAGTTTCTATACAACTCAGATTCAGTTAATTTGTTGATGACGTCAGTAATGCTCTTATAACAACAATTGCAAACAATCTGGAACTTTCTTCTCCATGAACATTATAACCACAAACCTTCAATCAGTTATAATTATACTAACACGATACTCAGTTTCAATCAACTATCGTTCGTTCAAAAATTCCGAAATTGATGAAAACATATATGAATCTTACATTATCACACTAAAACTCAGATTTTGTTCAACGATTATTAGTTGATTGGTTTAGACACTTGGTGAAGTGGTAAACTATTTAAAAAAAAAAGGTGTGATTGGTTGAGATTGGAATGGACCCCACCCCACAATACTCTCTCTCTCTCTCTCATACCTTCCCTCTCCCTGCATCGGTGTTCCCTCACCGAACTCATCCCCATTTTCGGTAAAACTCAGGCGGCAAAGTTGTTGGCAATGGATGCCAATCGGTGTCGGGTGGGTTTGCCGCCCCCACTCCGGACACCCTAAGGGTATAAGGAGTGGTTAGACACTTGAGAGTGGCAAACTAAAAAATCAACCAATCAGACACGTCAATCAGTGAAAAGTGTTTAAACTTTGCTGAAAAGTGTTGGCAATAGTTTAGATACTTGCTGAAGTGGTAAACTTTTATTTTTATTTTTTGTAAACTAGTATATTTAATATTTAAGTTAACAAATGTAGAATAAACTAACAATAACATTACATTAAATTAAAAACATTAAAATCACATTAAATTAAAAAACATTAAAATTACATTAACTTGAAATAAATTAAACTAATCTTCGTCGGAATCGACCAAAAGGTGGGGTAAATCTTGACTTGCGAGATGATTTATGAGATCGTGTTTTAGTCTCCAATGCGTGTCTTCATCCATCAACTCGCCCAACACCGTATCATCTAGAGCGGGCTCGACCGGAGGATCCCGAATGTGCACCGGTGCTATCGACTTTCCGTCATCTATCAAAATCATGTTGTGTAAAATAATACACGTGTACACAACACTCCTAATTTTTCTAACGGATCTTGCTCGCATCGGTCGACTCAATACACTCCATTTCGACTTCAAAACACCAAAAGCCCGTTCGACGTCTTTTCTTGCCGCCTCATGTTGCCTCTTGAATTTCTTTTTGTCTACTTCGTGAGGGTAAGGGATCGACTTCACAAACACGGACCACGGAGGGTAGATTCCATCCGCGAGCAAATAACCACGTTTGTATAAATGGTTGTTAACGTAAAATGGACATTTTGGAGCGGTTCCATTTAGTTCCGTTAAAAATAACGGAGATTGTTGTAGCACATTGATATCGTTTTGAGAACCCGGTGGACCGGCAAAAGCATGCCAAAACCATAAGTCTGAAGATGCAACCGCTTCGAGCATAACAGTCGGGTATCGGTGATCTCCTCGCATATATTGGCCTCGATACTCTATCAGACAAAATCGCCAAACGAAATAGGTGCAATCAAGGCTACCGAACATACCTGGAAGGTGATGTTTTTCCTCATGAGCTTCGTATAAAAGTGCCATGTCGTGGCTTGTCGGTCTACGTAAGAACTCGGGAGCATATATTTTGCAAACCGTGTCGCAAAAATATTCTAGGCACTCGCGGGAAGTTCTTTCGGCCATATGCAAGTACTCGTCGTTCTCGTCTGGAGTGTTACCAGTTACGAGTTGTTTAATAGCCGATATAACCTTTTGCAACGGCGTAAAGCCCATCCTACCCTTCGCATCGAGGGCCTCTTGAAACCACGAGTCGTTCTCTTCCACGTCGGCCACAATTTTTGAAACAAACGTTTCGACATACGGAACCTATGCCGAAAAGTTTCTTCGTTGTACTTCGGGTCTTCGACAAAATAATCCGCCATGAGTGTCTCATGCCCCACCTCACGTTCACGTTCAATATATCTTCTTCGGTTAGATGTGCCCGTGTCTTGAAGTTCGGCTTCTTCGATGTGATTTTGAAAAAAAAAAAGAATGCTACTATCGGATGATTCGTCGCTACTCATGGGTGGGAACCATAACGGGAGTTCATCCGCCATTTTGTTTTGTAAATGTTTAGGAAGAAGTGGTGGTATTTTTTGGTTTGGTTGGGGTGTAAATTTGAAGGTATTGTATGGTTTTGTTTGGTATTTATAGTTTAATTTTTTAAAGAAAAATATTTTTTTTTTAATTTTAAACGGCTTTATAGCCGTTACCTCGTTCCAACGGTCATTTTTTGGCCTCTTCCCGAGCGGCGTTTGGTCACCGAGCGACGTTGATCACGAGCGGCAAACGAGGGTCGGCGGCGGTGTTGCCGCGCGGCAAACAGCTTTGCCAATCCCCTTTGTCGCACCACTCCGTATACCCTTATGATCAATATACTAAAACTTTTAATCGATTTATAACTCTTGAAACAATCCGAGATCTACAAACCTTGAACAAAAAATGATTAAAAACTATTCAAACAATCAATCGACACACCAAATCAATCCAAAACTCAATCAAATCAGTCCAAAATCACATCAAATCAAACAGAAAATCATACGTTTTCACCGAAACAATTCAAAATTTTCAAAGGACACAACGAACCAGTTTGAAATTCACCGAAATTAGTTCGAAATCGATCAAAATGTTCAAATTCCATCCGAATCAAACCGAAAATTAACCGAAATCAATGCAATTACACCGAAACTTGTCTGAATCGAACACGATTATACACAGAGCTTCACGTGCTCTGATACCATTTGTGAGAGCAGGATCGGTTCGTTACGAACACAAGATCTGCGTAGAACTTCGTTTTTATGTACGGAATCTTTAAAATGAAGCGTAATCGTCAACATGAACATAAATAACAACGGTTTTATTACGATTTGACGATATCCAGACAGAGTTTCGACGTCTAACAATACAAATAACCTATTCTAGATCTTGATCAGTATGAAATCTTGAAGACCTTGAACGGAAGTGTATACTTTGAACGGATGAATCTTGAATGATATTTATACTTACTGAAATCCGTATGAATGTAATCTTTCATGTCCGTATATATGTAATTTTTTTCATCCGGGTCCTAATATTAACACATGGTAAAAACTTATTTACACATGGTGTATACGGGCCGTATACTGTTATATGGCCCGTATAGAATTTAAAAAACTAACAAAGTCTGTGCCAGCAGACTTTGTCAGTTTTTTAAATTCTATACGGGCCGTATAACAGTATACGGCCCGTATACTGTGACAACCCTCGTAATTCCGTGTATCCGTACGATTTATTAATGATAATTAAAGTGCTTGACGACTGTGCTGAATCATTTAACTGCTTTCTGATTTCGGTGTTATACTTACGTGTGCTTGTTAACATACTAGTAGTATACAGAAAAGTTACTAAATAGTCCTGTGTGCTTTCCTAAGCGTTGAAAATTAAAAATGTTACAAAAATATATACATAGGACACTTTACGGATTAATTAAGCACTTTAACGGAACAGTATCTAACCGAACAACCGGACATTACCCGGAACACCAAAATAATGCTAGAAGCATTTTTTTAACATTAGGGGGGACGGGGTGGTCCGTGATACCACCCCATCACGCGTTAAACCTCCACGTAACACCGCCGCCGCAAAAAAAAAACGCGTTATTTTTATAACTCGTTGAAACCATCACGCGTTAAAGATTGTTGCCATTCTGATATCCTTTTTGTCCTTTAGCAATTTAATTAAATACAAAGCCCATTGCATGTTTGACACCAATCAGATGGACCCATTGCATGTCTGTTGACACACTTCACCAATTGACACGTATTGCATATTTAATTGACATGTGTTGGTTGGGGGAATTGTTGGGTGTGGTGGTGAGTGATGACCACCCCGCCTAAAAAAAGGTTGTGAGTGATAGAAAAATGGTTGATGACATGGCGGAACTTGATTGGTGCTTGTGAGTGATAGATTGTATCACTAGTGAACCACCCCGGGTGGCCTTACCAAGCTAGTTATGGTCCCTGAACAGCATAACACCTCATAAAAATATCTAGTAACCAATAAACCTAACTAATACTTGATTTCTAACTAAGTAACTAACTAGTTGGAACCTATGCCTAGACCCCCCCCCCCCAACCTAAAATCAGCCAACACCAAGGGCCCACATGGGATTATATTGGATTAAAGTACTAGATCATGTTTCACCTTTTGAGACACATTACACACTAGTTAAAACATTATGGAGGATTATAAGATAAACCAGGAGCTCCATAACCTTCATTGTTCACCCAAGATCACCAACACCACTTCTCTCTTCTTCCTTCCCATACTTTCGGCTGAAACCACCACCACCCTATCATCACCTTCAATCTTGTTTCATCCATTCTACAAGCATACAAAGGTGTTAGAAGGCATACAACGAAGCTCGGTGTGTTCGGAAGTTGAAGGACCACTCTCATCTTCTTTTATCCACCACATTTCTTCACTTGAACTTCCCTAGCCTTGAGCTAGTGGTAAGAACTTAGATCTTTGCTTTTTACATCTTGTTTAAGTGGTTAATAATGTTTAATGATCAAAATGATATGAACTCTAATGAATCGTGTAAGGTCTTGAACATAGAGCTAACTTAATGATGAAACATTGTTGAAATATGATGTAGTAATGTTTGTATGAAGTTGTTTTGGTTATGTTACTGATTACTTGATGATTTACTTGTTAATATTGATGATTAAGGTCGTTGTTGATCACTAGACATGTTAACGGAGCAAATAGAACATGCATTAGAACACCACAAGCTGAAAACAGCTTCTGTCCAACTATTACAGCCAACTGAGTTGGCTGTAACCACATCGTAACTTAACAAAAACTTGATTTTCTTGAGTCTATAACGTGTTATTATGAAATACAGTTCTAATGGCACTGGAATCATAATTTTTAAACTTCGTTTACTATTTTTAAAGTGTCGTTTTGTAACAGCAGCTAAAGCTGCATTTTTGCTGCTGAAAATATGCGTTCTGTTTTCTGTCATAACTTGAATTCTGTGTAGAGTTAGATCATGCAATTTGTACTGTAGATGACCACCGATGTATTTGTAATTCTCTCACTAGAATTTCATAAATCGGACTCTCGATGAATTTTAAACAAATTATTCCGTGGACTGCAGTCAGAAAAATATAAATCTGATTTCAGTCCGGAAAATGAATTATTATAAAATATTGGTAATGAATTGGATCCCGAGATTTTTACACAATAATATTTGGATCGTTTAAGATATTCTGTAGATATTTGGGAATTTTTGGAATAAGTTAACTATTTTATTAAAATGCCCGAAAACAACCCAGTTTTGGATATTTAAGTTGAAATGACATAAGTAATAATTTGCGTGTCTAAATGTCGAGTATGTTATCTGAGGATGATCTAACATGTTATATGTCAATGAAAGTAATATGTGCAATATCGTATGCTTGTTATTGAGTAGCTATAGGTGGAATGTTTATATGAGCGTGAACTATTAAAGTGTGTACATGTTATGTGATAGAAGTAATGAGTAAATAAACCGTACGTAGGATACGTGTTATGCATGAGAAACTGATTGTTATCCGTACCGTGTTAGGACGTGATTGACCGACCTTGACTGTTAGCTATATTTGAGAATCTAACCGAGCAAACCGAGGTGAGTTCACACTTTTCTACAAAGCATGGTAATTCCCCGTGGGAATGGGAATGGGTTCAGGAATGGGGATTCCTCGTCCTTTGGGACGTGTTCAGGAATGTAAATTCCTCGTCCTGTTGGGACGGATTAGACTTACTGGACTAGAACTCTATCAGCGAAGTCCCTCCCTTTTTGTATCGACTTAATCGCCGAGGCTATGGCGAGCGGGTCATTAGTTAATAGCGCTATTAGGTTTAACAAACCTCACACCGTGCCAGTCAGACGGGCGTGTACTAATGGACTATGGCACGTCGGTGATGATAGACACCGACGCTAGGGCATAATTAATCTTCGTTAGTAGTCGATATGATAAACGAGTCTGGTAGTCTAAATAATGGGGTAGCCCCCACGGCCGGAGTGCCGGGCTGGATAGCCAGGGAAGGTGGACATGGGATGGTTAACTAATAAACGTTTTCAAACTATGGGGTAACCCCCACGGCTGGATAGCTGAATGAGATTAAACTACGTTTTTGGAAACAACTCTAAAATGGACAACCAACCGTGAACTCACTCAACTTTGTTGTTGACTCGTTGCTACATGCTTTGCAGGTCGCTAGATGCTATGGAGCTTGCATATGGAGGTGGTCGTTGTGGGATGCGAACTGATATGTCCCGTACTTAATGAATAAACTTTATGAACTTATGAAACTTATGTTTGGGTCTTTAAACTTATGAACTACGAACTTATGTTTTGAACTTACGTTTTATGCTTCCGCTGTTAACCTAATGTCGGTTTACTTTCTTTTGGTCACCAATCGTGTTGTGGTTGGTTTTATTTACTTAATTGTGTTGTTCAATATGATTGGTGGCTCGATCCTGGTCATGTCACGCCTCCAAGTGGTGATACTCCGCATGGTGGATTTTGGGGGTGTGACAGATTGGTATCAGAGCCATTGGTTATAGTGAACTTGGTTTTAAAAAGAGAAAAGCTTTTTGATAAAACCTGACTATAACCTGTTTAGTGCTCAACGATCCACAACGACGCTCGCTCCACGTACAAGACTTGACACAGTAGGTGGTATGATTTATGATATATTGTCGGTTAGATAGTTCACACTGTGCATTAGTTAACGTGATAATTGCTATTTGAACCTTGTGTGCTTACACTCTACTATCGTCCCACACTTACGCACTTTCGCGACACTTTTCTCACTTACGTTACTTCGTTGTGAAGATCATGAACGGACGCGGAGGACGTATCAACCTAACTCAGGCCCAGTTGACGGCTTTGATCAACGAACGAGTTGCTGAGGAACTCGCAGCAAATCCTGCAGGAGGTCAACATGCTCAGCCTACTGTGTGCACATTCAAAACCTTCATGGATTGCCGACCCAGTACCTTCAGCGGCACAGAATGAGCGGTAGGCCTTCTTCACTGGTTTGAGATGCTTTAGTCTGTCTTCGAGATGTGTGAATGCCCTGAAGACCGTAGGGTGAAATATGCTACCGGAACACTTGAAGGTATTGCGTTAACCTGGTGGAAAGCGCAGGTTCAACTGTGTCACACCCCGACCGCGTAAAACAACAAATCGCGACGGAAACATCGGGGCGTGTTGCAACAGAATTAATGTTTCATAACCATGGATACCAAAAAGTGTTTCGTTTTATTAAACATTGAATAATTACATCGTCTGGAAATCTAAATACACAATTTAAACATAGTCTATCATTGTTATTGAGTCACTAAGGCCTCGTCCAGTCCTATGTGAGCATGCATCCTATCAATCGATATCATTCAACAATACCTGAAACATATATGAAAACGAGGTCAGCAAAGAAATGCTGGCGAATACATTGGTTTTGTAGGAGTGTCGAAATCATGGCTAGTTTAGATGTTGCAATACTTTATTAAAAACCTTGTTTTGAAAAGAGGGTTATAGTTTATAAAACCTCGTAGCCATGACTCTTAACCCAAAATAAAACTTTTGTTTTAGTACATCAAATTGTGAAAAGTATGTTATTTGTATAAAATGTTATATGTCCAAATTGAAATGATTCAAATAACGCTACGATATGTAATAACATACAAACACTTATATATAGGAAGTACCAGCGGCGTATCCAGCATGCTTGTATCATATTACACACGCCTCGTTACTTAATCACTTACTCAAACCAAACTAACAATGTAAGATGTCTATGTTTAAACCAACTTCCAAATGTATTGAAATAATATGTAAAAATGTTTATGTCAAGATGTAAATCATGTAATGTATAACCAATGTCAAAAGTGTTTATGTGTCAAATGTAAACCATGTAATGTGTAACCAAAATGATATGTATGGCTAGTGAAAATGCATCAACTAAACCATATGCACAAGAACATAGTATTGAAGTAAAACTTGGTTTAAATCAAAGCTATGTTTTGTGGAAATGCATGATCAATGTAAATCATGTAAACACTTAACCAAAACCCAATCGTATATCGCTTTGAAGCCAATCGTTTACCCAAATCGTTAAATTCGTTTTAGGTCGTGAAACTACTTATATGGTCGTCTCGCTAATAACATTCAAACCTTCGTGACTCTCTTACCTCGTCGCTTCTCGTTTTCGCATTAACAAACCCTTACCAAAGGGTAAATTACAGATTCAGTCGCTACCTACCACCCCCACACATAACCACGGGTGTAGTAAGATAACGGGATTTGTCAGATCCTATGGTACCATAACCTAATACTGGTCGGCTTGATCATTGCTAATGAATGTCATTTGTTATGTAACCCAACCAACAAGTTCGTTCACATTATCGAAATCGTTATTAGTTTTGTATAAATCGTCTTAATCGTTTTTGAAACCATCGTTATAACATCGAAAATCGTTTTGATACCATCGTTAAAACCTTGAAAACATTTAGCACATATGAGTCACCCCAAAACAATTGAAAACAGTAAAATAGGGGAAAATGTACTCGCCTGAGAATGCTTAGAGGTCTTGAACAACAACCAAACAAAGCTAGAGGGAGCACGGAATCAGTCGGCAATCTAAAACTATATAAATAAACCGGACTTAAATCGGGAGATCGGATAGGATGAGGCTTGGTAAACCAAATGAGTATTGGAACTCATATGATATGGTTTAACAAGGCCTACATACTACATGAAACCTAACCTAAGTGCTTTCGACCCATCGCGACCCATTAAGGTAGCTTATGCTACTTTAACGCGTCGTGCGCGTGAAACGCGTTCGGACCGTCTAACTAGTCCTATGACACATGCCTAAACATGTTACATAATCAGTTATGTGACAAAAGTTTAGGTTACATATGCTTAATTACCAATTATACATGAAAAGGGTATTCTGGTAATTTACCTAAGGCATATAAACTACCTATCATACAACTACTTAAACGAAGCGACCATAAGGTATAACCTCGGAAGGTTATTCCCTACCTACTATGGTCACCTAATGTATTTGGTCGGATCCTAATGATCGACCAAATGGGTCGGGTTCAAAGGTATAAGCGATTTATTAGATCGCTTACCCTACGACCCTAGACAACGTGGTAATCAGTAGGCATAGTCCCAAGGGACTATAACCAACGTGATTACACTCACGTTGCGAAGTTCAAACGAACTTCGCATTGACCATAAACTGGTCAACGCAGAAAGTCAAACAAAGTTTGACTTTCAGACTCGAAAAGACTCGAAAAGCAATAAAAGAACGAAAAAATACTTACGAAGGGTCCCCGAATGCTAATCTAGATCACAATAACTCAGGTATGAAACAATGGTTCCAACTTAGAGTCACTTAGATCAGATTCTAGTGATTTTTGAAGTTGGGGTGATGGGGTATTTATAGTATTCGGAGAACCGTTAAGATCGTTTGTCGAATATCGTGCCTTAATCGCATCCGTACAAGTGTCGGAACCTTATGGTGGCTAAAAATGGTTCTTATCAGCTGACTAAGCATGTGTGAGTGTGTGGTTGTGGATCAAACAGCTGGAAACTGCTGTTAAATGCAGTTAATCTGGTCCAGAAGGCGGACGCGGCCCGCTTCAGGATGTACATAAACTCAGGCGGGCCGCCTGGCTATGTCAGATCAGCAATAAGTTTCAGAAATGACAGTTTCAGTCCCTGCACGTGTTTAAGCCCATTTCCGGCACTTCTAAGGCCCGTAAAGCCAACTTTAAGGCCCTAAAATGATGCCTAAACATTGTGGACACGAAACATGCTCAAAAATATGCGGGGTGTTGGTTCGTTTGGTCGTACGAACGCGATGTTCGCTTAATTACGACGGAATGCGCACAAGCGCGAAAAACGATCCAAATGACGCGACGAATGGATTTTTCTTATGCCGAACACTAAAATAAAATATTTTAGTGCTTACATAAATTTTTGGATGTCCGGATGTATTCAGAACGTAAGTTATGCGCGAAAATGCAAACTTTTAGTCCCTGAATGACCCAAAAGTTTATTTTAGCACACCGAACCCCTCAAAGCCTATTTCTAAGATATATAAAGGATATTTAAGGTGTGTTTAACTTATGTTCATCTTCCGGAATGTTCGTTACAGTTCAAATTGGCATACTTTCGCAGTTTGTCAAGTTTAGTCCCTGTAAGCGAATTAGCTTGTTTTTGCCATACCAAAGCCTTCAAAACTTATTTCTAAGTTATGTAAAGGTTATTTAAGGTATGTTAAGCCTATGTCACTATTTCGGAGTGTTTGTTGCATTAAACTGGTTATATTTACGCATCGGTGCGCGTATAACCTTCCAGAAAGCGATTTAGAGTTTGGAATTGAACAAAAATTGATATGTGCAAATGATACACATATTTTTACAAATCCCAAGTATGAAATATAATATTTCATTGGTTCGGTATTTGTTTGATGGCCGTGGAGGCACAGGTGTTACAAACTGCTTGGGTTGGCGGTTGCTAATGCCACCTCATTGAATGATTTCAAAGAACTAATCAAAGAAGAATACTGCAGTCGTGATGACATCCACAAGCTAGAGGTGGAATTTTTCAATCTGAAGATGACGGGGTCTGAGATTGAGGCGTATACGAAGAGGTCAAACGAGCTGGCCATCTTGTGCCCTACTACGGTGGACCCTCCCATCAAACGTATTGAGCTTTACCTCAAGGGTCTTGTACCAGAGATTCAGAGTCACGTAACTTCAGCTAACCTGGGTACCATTCAACAAATCATCAAGTTGGCTCACCGTCTCACCGACCAGGCAGTGGAACAAAACAGACTGCCTAAGCATATTAGTGCTACTACTACTGACGCTCCCAATGATAACAAGCGAAAAGGGGATGGGAATTCCTGTAAAGGTTCTACTTCACCTCAGTCCCAGCAGCGAAAGACAGATGAATACAGGAGCCCCGGTCAGCAGTCTTCTGGGAATCAAGGTCAGGGTGGATACAAGGGAAATCACCCCAAATGTAATTGTTGTAACTTGCACCATAGTGGGCCATGTAACAAAGGCAACTGCCATCGATGCAACAAGCCTGGTCATATTGTAAGGGATTGCAGGAGTCAGCGTCCAGCAAATCAGAACCGGCAGCAACAGCAAGCCCCACCAAATCAACGCCAGCCGCAGCAACAACAAGGTAACAATAAATGGTGCTTTCAATGTGGTGCTGAGGGCCATTTCAAGAAAGATTGCCCCCAGCTGAATCAGAACCAAAAAAACAACAATCAGGGGAATGGAAACGACAACGGGGGAAACAACAATGGTAATGGGGTAAGGGGTCGTGTGTTCGTGATTGGTCAGGGTGATGCAAGGAACGATCCCAACGTTGTAATGGGTAAGTTTCTTCTGGACGACTTCATTGTTACTGTTTTATTCGATTCGGGTGCCGATACTAGTTATGTGTCCTTAAAAGTTAGTCAAATGCTTAAGCGCACTCCAACCCTTTTGAACACCAAACACACGGTAGAACTAGCAAACGGTAAAAGTCTTGAAGCCACACACGTAGTTAAAGGTTGTAACCTCGTCTTAGCTGGTCAGACTTTCTCTATCGATCTCATCCCTATCACACTAGGTAGTTTTGACGTCGTTATTGGGATGGATTGGCTATCTCATCATCAAGCGGAGATTGTTTGCAAGGAAAAAATCGTCTGCATTCCTCGTTCTGGTAAAGAACCCCTCGTGATTCATGGCGACAAGAGTGGTGCTGTCGTAGGCATTATCTCTTTCCTTAAGGCCCAGAAGTGTTTGCGAAAGGGTCACACTACCATTCTGGCACTCGTTACTGACACATCAACGGAAGAGAAGAGAATTGAAGACATTCCTATTGTGCGTGATTTTCCTGAGGTATTTCCTGAGGAATTACCTGGTCTCCCGCCTCGTCGTCAAGTTGAGTTTCAAATTGAGCTAGCTCCTGGAGCAGCACCCGTAGCTCAAGTACCATATCGTCTAGCTCCATCAGAACTCGAAGAACTGTCTACGCAACTACAAGAACTCCTGGAAAAGGGTTTCATACGTCCTAGCTCTTCGCCTTGGGGAGCTCCAGTGTTATTCGTGAAGAAGAAAGACGGTACCTTCAGAATGTGTATAGACTACCGCGAACTCAACAAGGTGACCGTGAAGAATCGATATCCTCTTCCACACATTGATGACTTGTTCGACCAGTTGCAAGGGTTGAGTTATTACTCTAAGATTGACTTGAGATGGGGATACCATCAGCTGAGAGTCCGAGAGGAGGACGTCTCCAAAACAGCATTCAGAACTCGTTACGGCCATTACGAGTTTCTGGTCATGCCTTTCGGGTTGACGAATGCACCAGCGGTCTTCATGGATCTCATGAACCGAGTGTGCAAGCCTTACCTGGATAAGTTTGTCATAGTGTTCATCGATGACATCCTGATCTATTCTAAGAGTCATGAGGAACACGAGCAACATCTGAGGCTTATTCTGGAACTTCTTCGAAAAGAGCAGTTGTATGCCAAGTTTTTGAAATGTGACTTCTGGCTTCGCGAAGTCCATTTTCTAGGCCATGTGGTAAACAAGGATAGGGTTCATGTAGATCCATCCAAGGTTAACTCGATCAAGAACTGGCCTGCACCCCGTACACCAACAGAAATCCGCCAATTCTTGGGATTGGCAGGATATTACAGAAGGTTTATAAAAGATTTCTCCAAGATTGCGCAACCCCTCACTTCACTAACTCAGAAGGGTGTCACCTATCATTGGGGTGATGCACAGGAATATGCTTTTCAGCTCCTAAAAGATAGACTTTGTAGCGCGCCTATCCTCTCATTGCCTGAAGGGACCGATGATTTTGTGGTTTATTGCAACGCTTCCATCCAAGGACTTGGTTGCGTGTTGATGCAACGTGACAAGGTCATTGCCTATGCGTCACGCCAACTTAAAGTTCACGAAAGGAACTACACAACGCACGACTTGGAATTAGGAGCAGTTGTTTTCGCGCTTAAGATATGGACACATTACCTGTACGGTACCAAGTGCACCATTTACACCGATCACAGGAGTCTCGAGCATATCTTCAAGAAAAAGGAGTTAAACATGCGTCAACGCCGATGGGTCGAACTCTTGAATGATTACGAATGCGCGATCAAGTATCATCCGGGCAAGGCCAATGTTGTGCTAGGGTCAAGGTCGAATACCAGAAACCATCAGGCCTACTCCAACAATCATAGATCCCGAAATGGAAATGGGAGCAAATTTCCATGGATTTTGTTACTGGCCTGCCTAGATCTCAACGCGGAAATGATACCATCTGGGTGATCGTAGATCGACTGACCAAGTCTGCACATTTTCTGGCCATCAAGGAAACAGATAAGTTTTCTACCCTAGCAGACATCTATCTAAAGGAAGTAGTATCAAGGCATGGAGTGCCAACCTCTATCATTTCTGATCGTGACGCACGTTTTACTTTTGAACTGTGGCAAGCTATGCACAAGTCCTTTGGCTCACGTTTAGATATGAGCACCGCTTATCACCCACAGACGGATGGACAATCTGAACGCACCATCCAAACCCTTGAAGACATGCTTCAGGCATGTGTAATCAATTTTGGTAATGGCTGGGAAAAGCACCTCCCGCTAGTGGAGTTTTCATATAACAACAGCTACCACATCAGCATCCAGGCCGCTCCTGTTTGAGGCATTGTACGGATGTAAATGCCGATCGCCTCTTTGTTGGGCAGAAGTTGGTGACAGCCAAATCACAGGCCCAGAACTTGTAGTAGATACAACCAAGAGAATTGCTCAGATACGGCAACGAATGGCGGCAGCTCGTGACCGTCAGAAAAGCTATGCTGATAAGCGAAGAAAACCACTCGAGTTCCAGGTTGGGGATCGAGTGGTACTCAAAGTCTCACCTAGGAAAGGTGTAGTCCGTTTTGGCAAACGGGGCAAACTCAATCCACGCTATGTCGGACCGTTCGAAATCATTGAGAAAATTGGCAAGGTGGCCTACAGGTTGAATCTACCTGAAGAACTCAGCGGAGTTCACAATGTTTTCCATGTGTCGAATCTGAAGAAGTGTCTGTCAGATGAGACCCTCATAGTTCCTCTCAAGGAGCTCACAATCGACGACCAGATGCGATTCGTCGAGGAACCAGTAGAGATTACTGATCGAGATGTTAAGATCCTCAAGCGTACCAGAATACCTCTCGTCCGAGTCCGTTGGGATTCCCGTCGTGGCCCAGAGTATACCTGGGAACGAGAAGACCAAATGAAACTCAAGTATCCCCAGTTGTTTAAGAAAAGTGCAACCACTACTGAGGCTGAAACTACTGCGGAATTTCGGGACGAAATTCCAAATCAACGGGGGGATGATGTGACACCCCAGGAAAACCAGGAAACCAACGCAACATAACTAGCTTCCTCAGTAACCACGAGCTAAATTTCGGGACGAAATTTTCTTAACAGGGGGAGAATGTAACAACCCTTGTAATTCCGTGTATCCGTACGATTTATTAATGATAATTAAAGTGCTTGACGACTGTGCTGAATCATTTAACTGCTTTCTGATTTCGGTGTTATACTTACGTGTGCTTGTTAACATACTAGTAGTATACAGAAAAGTTACTAAATAGTCCTGTGTGCTTTCCTAAGCGTTGAAAATTAAAAATGTTACAAAAATATATACATAGGACACTTTACGGATTAATTAAGCACTTTAACGGAACAGTATCTAACCGAACAACCAGACATTACCCGGAACACCAAAATAATGCTAGAAGCATTTTTTAACATTACCAAGCTAGTTATGGTCCTTGAACAGCATAACACCTCATAAAAATATCTAGTAACCAATAAACCTAACTAATACTTGATTTCTAACTATCTAAGTAACTAACTAGTTGGAACCTATGCCTAGACCCCCCCCCCCCCAACCTAAAATCAGCCAACACCAAGGGCCCACATGGGATTATATTGGATTAAATTACTAGATCATGTTTCACCTTTTGAGACACATTACACACTAGTTAAAACATTATGGAGGATTATAAGATAAACCAAGAGCTCCATAACCTTCATTGTTCACCCAAGATCACCAACACCACTTCTCTCTTCTTCCTTCCCATACTTTTCGCTGAAACCACCACCACCCTATCATCACCTTCAATCTTGTTTCATCCATTCTACAAGCATATAAAGGTGTTAGAAGGCATACAACGAAGCTCGGTGTGTTCGGAAGTTGAAGGACCACTCTCATCTTCTTTTATCCACCACATTTCTTCACTTGAACTTCCCTAGCCTTGAGATAGTGGTAAGAACTTAGATCTTTGCTTTTTACATCTTGTTTAAGTGGTTAATAATGTTTAATGATCAAAATGATAAGAACTCTAATGAATCGTGTAGGGTCTTGAACATAGAGCTAACTTAATGATGAAACATTGTTGAAATATGATGTAGTAATGTTTGTATGAAGTTGTTTTGGTTATGTTACTGATTACTTGATGATTTACTTGTTAATATTGATGATTAAGGTCGTTGCTGATCACTAAACATGTTAACGGAGCAAATAGAACATGCATTAGAACACCACAAGCTGAAAACAGCTTCTGTCCAACTATTACAGCCAACTGAGTTGGCTGTAACCACATCGTAACTTAACAAAAACTTGATTTTCTTGAGTCTATAACGTGTTATTATGAAATACAGTTCTAATGGCACTGGAATCATAATTTTTAAACTTCGTTTACTATTTTTAAAGTGTCGTTTTGTAACAGCAGCTAAAGCTGCATTTTTGCTGCTGAAAATATGCGTTCTGTTTTCTGTCATAACTTGAATTCTGTGTAGAGTTAGATCATGCAATTTGTACTGTAGATGACCACCGATGTATTTGTAATTCTCTCACTAGAATTTCATAAATCGGACTCTCGATGAATTTTAAACAAATTATTCCGTGGACTGCAGTCAGAAAAATATAAATCTGATTTCAGTCCGGAAAATGAATTATTATAAAATATTGGTAATGAATTGGATCCCGAGATTTTTACACAATAATATTTGGATCGTTTAAGATATTCTGTAGATATTTGGGAATTTTTGGAATAAGTTAACTATTTTATTAAAATGCCCGAAAACAACCCAGTTTTGGATATTTAAGTTGAAATGACATAAGTAATAATTTGCGTGTCTAAATGTCGAGTATGTTATCTGAGGATGATCTAACTTGTTATATGTCAATGAAAGTAATATGTGCAATATCGTATGCTTGTTATTGAGTAGCTATAGGTGGAATGTTTATATGAGCGTGAACTATTAAAGTGTGTACATGTTATGTGATAGAAGTAATGAGTAAATAAACCGTACGTAGGATACGTGTTATGCATGAGAAACTGATTGTTATCCGTACCGTGTTAGGACGTGATTGACCGACCTTGACTGTTAGCTATATTTGAGAATCTAACCGAGCAAACCGATGTGAGTTCACACTTTTCTACAAAGCATGGTAATTCCCCGTGGGAATGGGAATGGGTTCAGGAATGGGGATTCCTCGTCCTTTGGGACGTGTTCAGGAATGTAAATTCCTCGTCCTGTTGGGACGGATTAGACTTACTGGACTAGAACTCTATCAGCGAAGTCCCTCCCTTTTTGTATCGACTTAATCGCCGAGGCTATGGCGAGCGGGTCATTAGTTAATAGCACTATTAGGTTTAACAAACCTCACACCGTGCCAGTCAGACGGGCGTGTACTAATGGACTATGGCACGTCGGTGATGATAGACACCGACGCTAGGGCATAATTAATCTTCGTTAGTAGTCGATATGATAAACGAGTCTGGTAGTCTAAATAATGGGGTAGCCTCCACGGCCGGAGTGCCGGGCTGGATAGCCAGGGAAGGTGGACATGGGATGGTTAACCAATAAACGTTTTCGAACTATGGGGTAACCCCCACGGCTGGATAGCTGAATGAGATTAAACTACGTTTTTGGAAACAACTCTAAAATGGACAACCAACCGTGAACTCACTCAACTTTGTTGTTGACTCGTTGCTACATGCTTTGCAGGTCGCTAGATGCTATGGAGCTTGCATATGGAGGTGGTCGTTGTGGAATGCGAACTGATATGTCCCGTACTTAATGAATAAACTTTATGAACTTATGAAACTTATGTTTGGGTCTTTAAACATATGAACTACGAACTTATGTTTTGAACTTACGTTTTATGTTTCCGCTGTTAACCTAATGTCGGTTTACTTTCTTTTGGTCACCAATCCTATTATGGTTGATTTTATTTACTTAATTGTGTTGTTCAATATGATTGGTGGCTCGATCCTGGTAATTTCACGCCTCCAAGCGGTGATACTCCGCATGGTGGATTTTGGGGGTGTGACATATACACCATGTGTAAATAAGTTGCCTGGTTGTATACAATGTATACGAACCCGTATACGGGTCGTATACTTTTATACGGCCCGTATTCTTTGACAATTAGATTTTTCTCAAAGTATTTAAGGGATTTAAGGTGTCAATCACACGAGACATTTTACAGTCGTGAGGTGGTCAAACCTTTCTAAAAGTAGAAAAAAATAAAACATTAACAAGTAACAAAGATTGAAGAACAAAAAAGCGCGTCGTATGACTGTAATAAAACGGAAGCTATCAACGCGGGGTTACGGGCATGGTGTTATTCTTTATTTAATAATTTATAGAATAAAAGGAAGGGTGAGGCATTTGATGAGAGTTGTAAGGAGAAGTCGCGTCGTCTCGAAACTACTGAACAACCGAAATAACAGCTTCAGTTTCATCAACCTGTACCGAAGAAACCAAATTTGCAACAATGAGACTGAGTCCATTGTTGTTCCTGAATGTTTCGAATCATCATAGAAGATGTGTCGGGTTCTTCTGCTAGTGGTCGGGCTTACATTGCTCACACAGGGTGATAAGCAACGCTGATATGAACACAAACCAACTCCTTTATCTTGAGTTGTCGGGAAAACTTTTCCTCATGGGAGGGTGAGTAGTATGAGTCTGAGTCCATTGTGGTTCGTGAATGTTTGGAATCATCATAGAAGACGTTTCGGGTTGTTCTGCTAGTTATTCGGAATGTTTCGAATCATCATTAAAATTAACAACGCGGTCTTGATTGAAGACATAATTGCAAGACTGTTTGTCGGGCTTCCAATGCTCACACAGGGTGAAAAACAACCCTTGATGTTGAAACCGGTTTTACCTCATGATGTTGAAACAGGATGGATGTGACACACACATATTGTTATCTAAACTATGAATGCAAACAACCCTTGATGTTGAAACCGGTTTTACCTCATGATCAGACTCTCTCCCCCTCATTTTCTCTCTCTGACAACCCTAGACGCAAACCACCGCAATCCACCACGAAGGAGGAGACTCAACTGTCGCTGCACTGTTCTCTTTGTGGTCGACATATACCAACGGTTCTGCGAAAAAAAACATCATCTGTTCATCATTGTTCTTGAAGATGAAGATGAAGAAATGAGGGTTTATTCTCTTTAATCTATTAGAACGATCCTTGTCTTGAGAACCTGATTCTGATTTAAACAATGCACGAAGATCCTTGCATTAGACACAATTTGATGAAATTTGTGGATCAACAGAAACAACTGAAATCTATTAGAACGATCCTTGTTTTGTCACGTACATGCGTTTAATTCCCAACATACTCGTTTTGTCACGTACATTTCGTAAGAAACTTTTCGTGCACTGAACCTTCAGTTGTGTACGCAAATTCACCACCGGTTTCTACAGCACAAGCACATACACAGGGAGAATGTTCTCAAAATTGAAGGAAAAGAAAAAATTGTTGCTGATGTTTTTCACTATCAGGATTTTGTTGGTTTGTTTCTAGGTAGGGTTTAGAATGTTTGAAGTATTCTTGGTTCAATACCAACTCTTCTGAAAGACAAGAATACTGTGACAACTGTCAAATTTACATGTATCCGTACAATTAATTAATTTTAATTATGTGCTTAATGACTATGCTAGATTACAACTGAAAATTTAAATTGTTTTCTGATTTATGTTACATACATACATATGCATCACATTTCATACTGTCACTCCATTTATTATACACGAACTTTAGTGACATACTTGATGCACAAAGCACAGTTAGCACACTGAGCGGATAACCCAGAAAACATGCAGACAATGTTTTTGAGGCCAGTATGAGCCGGAGACAGGGTACTACACTAGTAGGGAGTGTAGGGAACTGAGGACCATAAAACTGCGTCACTAGGTGATAGTTATAGTGCCGGGAAGTGCCAAAAACACACTCTAAATGCAGAATTCTGCATTTTCAGCAAAAATTCAGCATTGTAACATACTAGTAAAGTGCAAAAATATGGCAGAATGGTCCTATATGCTTTCCTAAGTGCCAGGAATTAATTGTGCTACAAAAATATATATAAAAGACACTTTACGGATTAATTAAACGCTTTAACGAAACAGTGTCTAACCGGAGAATCGGACATTACCCGGGACACTAAATTTTTGTCAAATACATTATTTATTTATTTCTTGGCTAGTCGTGGTCCCCGTTCACCATAACACCCACCATATATCAAGTAACTAATATATGTAAGTATATACTTGGCAATCTAACTAACTAGTTACAAAACTTACATCCAACCCCCCCCCCCCATATCCACGGTTATGAAGATGTGGCCCCCATCCATGATCTTCCTTGATACTTCTTGATTTCTTTCTTGATTCTATTAGATTTTGTAAGATGTTGCTTAGATTTCCTAGACTTACTTGGATTTTATTTAGATATTATCAGCAACCTCATTCATCAAATTTTACAAATAAACCCCCTCCCCCATGCCTTCTTACGGTCACAAAGGACCAAAAAATCCCCACCATATCTCCAAGATATTATTTCAAGATTATGATAAGATCTTTGCTTGTGATATTGTACATATTATTTAATGTATGGTTATAAGTATGGGGAGTCTTACAAAATCATACTTTCATTATATCTTCACTCCATCTCCCTCATCTCTCACTCTCTCCTCTCGGCTAACCCCTAACCGCCACCATCACCACCATAACTCAACCCCATTCATCCATTCTTGAGCTTCATACAAGACTAGGAGGTGACTCTAAGGAGCTTGTAACTTGTGGAGCTTTAAGGAGCTTTGTTTCATGCTTTTCACCATCATTTTTCATCATCTTCTTCACTAAGAATCATCCCTAGCTATAAGCTAGTAGTAAGTCTCGGTTTAACCTTTGTTATTTCTATTTTGAGTAGTCAAAAGATGAAGTATGATGAATATTACAAGAACACTAAAGAACAAGAACTAAAAACATGAACATAAAACTTTACATGAAGATCATGAAATGAGAGGTGATGATACATGATAAATCTAAGTTAAATAAACAATAACCTGCTGCAAATGACTTATGACCTATTTTTAATCGTTATTAGGAAGTATGGTGATTGTATGTGTGCGTTTTAGTAATATTTAAGCTAGAAACAGCTTGCTGAATAACATTTTCAGCCCACTTCAACTGGCTGTAAACGGATCATAATAAATCGAAAAACTGATTTTCTGAAGCCTAAATTATGTATTTTCGAAAAATGAAGCAAATGACACTGGAATCATATTTTTTTGAGGTCGTTTACTATTTTAGAAGACCCGTTTTGTAACAGCAGCTAAAGCTGAGTTTTTACTGCAGTAAATGGGTGATATGTTTTTAGTCATAACTTGAAAGCTATGTTGAATCAGCTCATTAAATTCGCACTGTAGATGAACACTAATGTCATAGTAATTATCCCACTGGAATTTCGTCAATCGGACTTACGATAAAGTTTAGATGAATTGTTTCGTAAACTGCAATCAGAAAGTGACAAATCTGATTGCAGTCCGGTAAATAAATTTTGATAAAATATTGGTAATGAACTGGACCCCGATATTTTTATACAATAAAATTTGGATCGTATAAGACATTCTATAAAAATTTAGGAATTTTTGGAATAAGATAACTATTTTATTAAAATGATCGAAAACAGCCCAGTTTTGTATATTAAAACTGAGATGATATAAGTAGTCTTTTGCATGTCTAAATGTCGGGTTGGTAATTTGAGAACGATCTAACGTGTTATGTGTTAAAGAAAATGATAATCTATTTAGGTTGGGCACCTCCATTTACAAAGGAGACTATGGCGAAATTTTCTGAAAATACTAATACTTAGTAAATATTTTCTAGACAAGTGTTTAGTAGTATAATTTTAGACTATGTTTTTCAAACATAAACCTAGCCATAATTTTTGTAATAAAATACAAAGTATCGGAGGTTGGTTTTATACATGCAAATGGTTAAACATATATTTCTGGACGATACATTATTTTTGGGGCAAAATAAGTTGTTATATACTTTCTAAAGTGGGACTTAAAGATATATATCCTTTTGGATTAACACACCGGAATACGACGCCACCACATGGCTAGATAAACAAATACAAGAATACGGATAACCATGTATGAAATACCCCATCCTTGGGAAGGAAATACGAACGGCAATACTTGAGAAGTATTAATACGGAAATAGTGTATAAACAATTATTCCAAAATTAAATATAATTATTACAACTTGGAATAACATCAGAAACGTAACTCAAAAACGTAAATACAAAGGCAAGGCAAGGCACGGCCCGTTCATCTAATAGACCATAGTACATTGTAGGGAGTCGTGTTTGCTGAGGAGACTTGAGTTACAAGCACAGAAGACGCAATACTGTGAGTTCATGTCCCCCTTTTCTCTTAATTGTTTTCAGTTTTATAACTTCGGGGGTGAAATACATGTTATATACTACTACAGACAATTACGATTGGTATGGTCAGCTAAGGAAGGAACTGTTAGATTATGTGATTGGGTAGGAGAAATCTTGAGACCATTAGTCCTCGTAGTACGATCGAGGGATGCAAGTGATAGGACTATTTGAGCTTAACAAACACCACCCATGCGCCCGCAAGTTGGACCATGTGGTGACCTTGTCTTGACACCACCCATGCACCCGCAGGTTGGACCATGTGGTACATACATCTTAGCCTCACCTATGTGCTCGCGGGTTGGACCATACAGTGATTACATCTTATCCCATGCGCCCGCTGGTTGGACCATGTGGTGACCTCATTCTAACACCACCCATGCGCCCGCAGGTTGGACCATGTGGTGACTAGGCCCTATCCCCTCCCATGCGCCCGCAGGTTGGACCATGTGGTTACACATTAACTGATATGTTTCCTTATTTGCTTTCATACCAGAGCTTACAAAACCTACATATTTGGAATGATTATCAAGGTTTTATTCGCGCGCACATACTAAACATATGAACTCGCTCAACTTTTGTTGATTTTTCAAACTACATGTATTTCAGGGAACTAAAAGGATCTGGCAAGTGTATGCATGTGTCTACAAGTTGCGTGTTAAATAAAGGGATATCATCCATGGTCATAGAGTTTAAAAGATGTATCCGATTCCTGGACGGGATATATGTTTCTAAACTCAGGATTATTTAAAGTCTTTTGCTGAGTCCATGGGGACTCATTTGAACATGTTATGGTTTGTAACTAATTGGTGTCAATGTTTTCAAGATAATGGCATTGTGGTAATTTCTAAACTTCATTAATGGATGAAAATCATTTGGTTTTATCATATAGCATTGTTATGATTGATTGCTATGGTATTAAGAAGTCACACAGAATAACCACGCTTCCGCAAAAGTCAGGGTGTGACAAATACAACGTTCATGTATCACAAGGAATGACCGATCTAAGGCAGATAACCTGATTCAGATACACAAATTCATCACCGGTTTCTACAGCACAAGCACATACACAATTTGTTGGAAGAACTCGACAAGTCTTCTGCTAGTTACTATTTTCTTCGATTTCAACAAATCATTCAAGGTCTTAAGTGATGGACAATTGGTTAAAAGATGTAGAAGAGTTTGTGTAGAGATCTTTACAGTATGGTTTCTCGACAAATGAAGTATTAAAAGATGTTAGTTTCTTGACAGTATGGTTTCTCGACAAATAAAGTATCATCTGACAAATGAAGTATTAAAAGATGTTAGTTTCTTGACAGTATGGTTTCTCGACAAATGAAGTATTATCTGACAAAACTCAAAACAATTGTAATCTTCCCAGTAACAAGGGTGAGCTCGTGTATTGGACCCTGGCGCAGCAACAAAACTTGGTGTAAATCATTCATGTCCATGTTTTTCCTTGTACTTGCTACGTCAGATGTTAGCTCGGAAGTTCTATTACACAAAGTAAACCGAAGGCTTGTCCTTGCTGCCTCTTCGGTTGGTAAAAGACATAGGATGGTTTCTAATACAGGCTCTTTTAGAGAAGCGTTGGGATTCAAGGGTTTATGAGTCAACAAATCATTGGTTTTGTCACACCCCCAAAATACCACTTGCAGAAACACCGCGGGGCGTGTGACGTACCAGGATCTTAGCCACCAATCACATTGAAGTCATAAATACATTTAAATAAAATTTCATACATTATCATAAAGTATTACAAAACGTTACATATAATTCATTGTACACAGCGGAAGCATAACTCATTTGTTAAGTGTTTAATAAACCACGCGTAAGTAAACCATTAGACATGTGTTGCGATTCCATTTATCTCGACCCATGACCACTCCAGCCTTCCAGACAGCAAGTTCCAAATGATATCAACCTATAGGCCTGCAAGCATGCAGACAAGTGTGTCAGACGACGCTGGTGAGTTCAAAATTTTGTTAACGTGTTTAGATACCAGTTACCAGATTAAAGCGTTTCATAGATTCGATGATTTGATTTGATGATGTTATTAACTCGATTACCGTATGTGGCTACTAGATGTGAATGCCCAACCCCAATGCCTCTATCTAGGCATTGGTCAAGTGGTCAGGGTAATTAGTTCAACTAACAACCTCGAGTAGATGTAAGGGGTCTTATATATACACGATGTGAATGCCCAACCCCAATGCCTCTATCTAGGCATTGGTCAAGTGGTCAAGGTAATTAGTTCACGCCCGTCCTTTCGGCACGGTGTGAGGGTGCCAAACCTAATAGCGCTATCAACTAAATACCTCGTTGCCTTACCGGCAACAATCGGTAGATGTATGGGGTCTTACATAATAGACACTAAGTAATAACAAACATCCCATTAACCTGCATTCCTCCCTGGAACGTTACCCGATATCCCTTCCCGGGATGCATGCTTGGAAAAGAGCAGTGAACTCACCTTAGATGTGCTCGGTATGTTACGTTACATTACCCGTTCCAAGTTGGTCAACCAAACCCTAGTGCGGTTACCAATAACAGTCAGTTTCATATGCACATAGAACACGTATTCTCTACACCTACTACACTTGTAGCGTACGCAGATTACACATATCATTATACAAGTCACAACAATGAGTCAAGCAACATACCAGCTCATTATAATCATATAGTTACATGGCATATATCCGGGTCACATACTAGGTCACATTACAGGTTCATGTTTCAATAAATACCCAACAGTCCATTATTATTCATCATAAAATTATGCGGCCCATTGACATAGTTCAACCCAATGTAGTGTGCGGCCGGGCATCAAGTGTGCGACATGCATTATTTATATGTACCTCGTGCCTTAAGTGAACATACATATCTATATTGTGCGAATTAAGAGTGTGCGATATGCTTTAGTTGAGTGTACATTACAAGTATAACATGCAGCTCAATGGGGTACGATGTTGTAGTGCGCGATGCATGTGGTCTAGCTGGTGTGCGGTTGACAAGTCAACCTTTCTGTTTTCCCTTCCAACAGTTACTCCCCTCCCCATTTACACAATCAAGCAGTTACAACACCCCTAAATCATATGAATTCGGACTACCACTGATCATTACAGCAATATTTATCACAAAATATTCAATCATGCCAATGCACTATCCTTATCAATTCACAACCTCATACTTAACTGTTACATCTAGCATCGAACCCTAATAAATCAGATAATATTTCACACATTCAAATGGTATTATCTAACAATTATAATCGTATATTCTACACATGGCAATCACCAATATTTCATTCATGAATAATCTTATGTCATCGATATTAGGATCTAGTCACAAAGTCAACTTTGCCACCTATTGTTTCATTATTCCAGCCAATTAATTATAACTAGTTGATTAGCTACAACTCCCCACGTAACCTACCATGTTAACCAATTAACAACCTTCCTTCATTCAATCCACATCGACCCTAAATCATATTATACCAATCATCTAACACCTACCCATGATCGATCACTAACCACAGAACTTGCTTTAATCACAGTCAATTCGGTTACTCGCACGCTGTTATGATTTAACAAAGAAAGTGAATCATGTTAATAATAAATTGTACCAGTTGGATGAGAGCGTGGTGTTGGCGTGAACAAGATATATGGACTCCATGAAGAGGATGCTTCAAGGTAGTGGTTGCCGTCAAGGTAGATGAGAGGTATTAAGAGTATTAGGGTTTTCAATCATTATGTAATCTTATACACAATTCACGTAAACAAGGGAAAAGGAGGGCTCGGGTTGTCTTGGGCTTTAAAGAAAAGCTAGGCCAGGTTTAGTGTACTAGCGGGTTAAATGTGAGGGGCTCTATTCCGGCCCAAACATATGTCTAGTGAAACTGAGCGTATGATGTGTTCGATTTAGGCTTCGGGTGTGTGTGTGTAGCGGCCCAAATTAACAATCGTTTAATTAAAATAACTAGCACTAAACTTAACTGAGTTAACAAGTAAATATACACAATTTAATGCAACTCCACTAAATACAAAGGTCCAATAGCAATCCATTCTATAAAAGCTTGTCGGTCATACTTGTGAAACATTGATAAAATTCAATCAAAGTTGTGCATGTCAGATTGCATGAAATCTTGAGAAGTCCATGTGATATGATATAGTTGATCGATGCATATGGTCAGTTACTTTACATTTTAGATTGACACATATTCATTAAAAAGGTCCACTTAAATCATCTTTAAATTGTCTAAACTAAATCGGTCCATTTAGATAAACATCACATTATATTGTTGGCCATTAATAACAAAATTGAGAATTTAACAAGATACGGGTTGTCACATCATCCCCAACTTGAGCAAAATTTCGTCCCGAAATTTGATAGGTAATCCATAACAACAAGGTGTTGGATCAGGATGACTGTGGAGTTTCCGCGGGTGCCACATCATCCCCAACTTGTGAGGGAATTTCGTCCCGAAATTCACCAATGATATCAGAAGTTGATACAACCGTTTAAACAACTGAGGATACTAGAGCTTACTCCGATCATTGCGTTCCCACGTGAACTCCAGCCCACAACTTGAGTTCCTACGAACTCTCACAATTTGAAATTCGACTAAGTCAACGAATCTTGACGTCCTAGTCCAAGATTTCAGTAGATTCCTCAACAACTGCAACTTGTCATTAACCTCAGGCTCTAATAAGAGTATCACTAGCGTTTCATCGGACAAACACTGCCTTAGATTCGAGACATAAATGACATCATGTACGTTACCTAATTCGTCGGGTAACTCGAGTTTGCAGGCGACGCGACCGATTCTTCCCAGAGTTCTGAATAACTTGACGTAACGTAAATTAAGCTTGTCACGCCCCAGGGTGAGTCTTTCAACATGATACGACTGCCTACAACGAACTCCCAGTGTTTTCTAAGTTATCAGGTTTCATGGCGATCACGCGTTGCCGCCAAACAATTTTCGATCCAAGCAATCTTCCCAAAAGTTTCAAGTACAAGTCCTGGACCTGCGATTACGTTGTCACCCACCCTAATCCGACAAGGAGATTAGCGTTACTGTCCGTGCAATGCCTCTAACAGAGTTGCCTAAATACTAAAACGGTAACTGCTGCAGTAGAACTCAACCAAAAGTAAATGTTCTTCTAACTCTTACTAAAGTTAATCACACCCATGCTCGCAGCATGTTCTCGTGTGTCTGGACGGTTCGTTTCTCTCCGACCGTGAGCCAAGGGTGTTGTGTAGTGCCTGTCATAAATCAGATATAGGTCAAAATTAGAGATAACAGGAGTTGGCACCCCGTGCCTAGAAACCGCCTCTCTCAGAGGAATATTCAAAAGCTGTGAAGACTCGTCAGTTTCCTTGATTGCAAGAAAGTGTGCTGGTTTCGTGAGACAATCAATGATCACTCAGGTGATATTGCTTCCGTTCTGAGTTTTTGGTAAACCAGTGACAAACTCCATGGCCGTCTGTTCAAATCTCCAAATAGATGCTTCTGATTACTGACACGAACTAGGAAGTTTCTGATGTTCCACCTTGACTTTCGCACAAGTCAAACGTCGTTCGCATGCTTCGCTGTGTAGGCCTTCAAGCCTAGTTGCCAGTACAAGATCCTCTGATCCTAACATATTCCATCAAATCCAGTTGACCAGCATATCGAGGCTGGTGTGCTTCGCTCAACACAAGTTCCCTCGAATTGCTGTACAGTAGAATCCATATTCGTTCCATGAAGTAGCGAATATCATTCATCCTGCCAAAAATCACTTTTCAATGCCCCGCATGGACCCAACTTGAACATTTTCTTCCTTCAGTTCCTCGGTTTGAACAGGGCAACCCTGATCAGGTAGGTTAAAGTCGATGGTGTGCTGCGAGGCTCGTACACGTCTAGGTTTCACAATTGAAATCATTCAAAGGTTCCATCCAACGATGTCATTACATGCTTTAGCTCCTTTGAAACAACGGTACACGGGAGGCCCTTGTGATCGGTCTAATTAGTGCATTCGGTACCGTCCAAGTAATGCCTCCAACTTAAATCCAAGGCCCACGGTTTCCACCGCAGGTTGCGTGTTGTGCAGTCCCTCGTTGTAACTCCATTACGTACGCTATCATTCTCTCGTGTTTGCATCGGTGTGTAGCTGGGACTCTGATTCGAACCATCATGGTATACCACTAGATCGCCCGTACCCTTAGGTAAAGACGATGCTCAGTGCATTGCAGAGTTGGGATTTGAAAGTTGAAAAGACGTCCTCCTGTTTTGTCTTCCACGAATACAACACCCTGCTGTGCTAAAGAGATTTAGGCTGCACGATCTTCAAAAATCCGGTGATGAATCTGTGATAGTGTCTAGTGAGGCCAAGAAATTGCTGTATCCTTGGAGGGATCTTTGGTGTCGATCAGTTTCTAACAAAATGGATCTTAGCGAGATTTACGTGTATTCCCACTTCGTTGTTTTTATGACCAAAATGTACCTCTCGAATCCAGAAGTTACCTTTTAACAAGACTTTGCGTGGTGTGACTCCTCCCTCAGGAGCTCTAGAATAGGATACATATGCCGCCCATGTTGTTCCTTCCTCCTGGCAATGATTCAAAACATCATCAACAGACACGGTCGATTCTTGTGGTCCATAAAGCTGTTGGTGTGTTGATCAACTCAATGATCTTGGTGTACAAAGTCGAAATGGCCGCATTGCGTTTGATATGCCATTCTAAGAGCATTCTCCCCTTGGACTTCCATCTGATGGTAGTTCGTTCGTTAGTCAATCCTCAAATGGAAGCTTGTCCCTCGCAACTGGTTGACATGTTTTCAATACATGGTCGAAGCAAGCGGTTCTTAACTGTTACCTTGTTAGGTTTTCAATAATCAGTACACATATCCAACGATACAACCTATCTTCCTGGATATAACTGGGGCTCCCCAAAGCAAATACTAGGTCCGACAAAGCTCCCGTCTAACAGTCCCTGTTGTTGATTTGACAACTCTAGCAACCCTCCTGATAGTTCTTCCCGTAGCATGCTGAGTGGAATCACGGACAATTGGTGGATCCTCGATCCTCTGTTCTTAGCCCAAACATTACATAGCAGGGTAGTCCCTCCGTAGACGCTTTATGGCTTCATTGCTGATATGATGCTAACCTTCACACCATGTATAACTGAGCGATATCTAGATAACCAATCCATACTAACTACTGCATCAAACTATCGAGGATGGCAGAAAGAAGGTCGACGTCGAACACTTGTCCCACAAGGTCGAGTTTACATCCCAACGGACATATAAGGTTTCATTTGTCTTGCCCTTAATTGATTCCACAACAGGTTCGGTTTCAAGAAGCATCAGGGTTAAGTAGAACAGTGACGAAGCGATTTGCTACCCATACAGGCTACCATGTTGCTACTATCCTGGCGTCGCCCACGCCAATCCTAAATGTCCCTCCATGAGCATCATTTCCCGTGTTGTTGTACTCGTTGCGAGGATTTCCAGTACGGCCGTCGTTCCCTTGGTTGTTGTCGTTTGATTTAACAACGGCCACTCCATGTCGTAGGCACCTTCATTTTCCATACTGTTGGTTACCATTACAAATACCTTGATGTTGCCGTGACTGTTGCCTCTAATGCTATTGTTTGAAACGGAGCTCTACGATCTTTCACCGACAGGGTCCACCTCTTCACATTCCATGGTACGTGCTAAGGCACTACTCACTGTGCGGGGAGTTTCACATTCCATTCTACAGTCAGTTGTCATTGCTTATGTCCGGATTGGTTCGTAAAGGTTGACTCCCATCAGTCGCTGACTAGGGTTGGAGATTTGATTGCAGTCACTTTGCAGGTGTTCGTTGCCGGTAACCAGGGTCGTCCAATTACTGAGGTCGGTAAAATACTACGCTCACCCTTTTGTCCATCGATCTAGCAAGTCGATTGAGTAATACGCGGTATGCTGCGAGAGTGTTGCAGAAGTGATCACACTTCGGAGTCTAAGACGTCAATACATAGAGTTCCATCAAACGAAGAGAAGCGAGAAAGGTATAAACCAACTCAAGGACGTTCGTGCAAGCACCTAACATTCTACACGTTTCGCTAGGCGTTCAGATGTGTGTTCAAGTAATACTCGATAGCATCGAGATTCGTAAGGGTTCAGAAAGGAGTGAAAGGATCGTGTTCGATTAAGAGACAATCACTGCTATGACTCCTAGAGACTGTTATGTTTCACATCGATCAAATAACGGAACGGAACCCCTTTCTCACTTGTTAAGCCTCACTGGGACTCGCATGCACCCCACATTATTATTATGTGTGCACCCACAATAATATTGTGATTTGCATGCTCATCTCAGCTCCTCCTAACTCATGTCAAATGGTTCCTCAAACTCGAGTAGCAAACAAAGAGCATCACGAAACGTAAGTCATGAATGTTTAGGGAAATACCACCCTATCAGTCACATAACACATGCAAGTAATACATGAATTCATACTATTGTGCTAAACGTGCAATCACATGCAATATCATATGTAAGTGTTCACTAGTTACGCAGTACAATGAGTATACGAGAGACGAACCTTGCAATCTGGAGCTGAGTGTCATGGTCGTATTCACGTTTTCAGAACTGTTCGGTTATAGTCTGGTTTTACAAAAACGTTTTAAAACCAAGTTCACTATAACCAGTGGCTCTGATACCAAACTGTCACACCCCCAAAATACCACTTGCGGAAACACCGCGGGGCGTGTGACGTACCAGGATCTTAGCCACCAATCACATTGAACTCATAAATACATTTAAATAAACTTTCATACATTATCATAAAGTATTACAAAACGTTACATATAATTCATTGTACACAGCGGAAGCATAACTCATTTGTTAAGTGTTTAATAAACCACGCGTAAGTAAACCATTAGACATGTGTTGCGATTCCATTTATCTCGACCCATGACCACTCCAGCCTTCCAGACAGCAAGTTCCAAATGATATCAACCTATAGGCCTGCAAGCATGAGACAAGTGTGTCAGACGACGCTGGTGAGTTCAAAGTTTTGTTAACGTGTTTAGATACCAGTTACCAGATTAAAGCGTTTCATAGATTCGATGATTTGATTTGATGATGTTATTAACTCGATTACCGTATGTGGCTACTAGATGTGAATGCCCAACCCCAATGCCTCTATCTAGGCATTGGTCAAGTGGTCAAGGTAATTAGTTCAACTAACAACCTCGAGTAGATGTAAGGGGTCTTATATATACACGATGTGAATGCCCAACCCCAATGCCTCTATCTAGGCATTGGTCAAGTGGTCAAGGTAATTAGTTCACGCCCGTCCTTTCGGCACGGTGTGAGGGTGCCAAACCTAATAGCGCTATCAACTAAATACCTCGTTGCCTTACCGGCAACAATCGGTAGATGTAGGGGGTCTTACATAATAGAAACTAAGTAATAACAAACATCCCATTAACCTGCATTCCTCCCTGGAACGTTACCCGATATCCCTTCCCGGGATGCATGCTTGGAAAAGAGCAGTGAACTCACCTTAGATGTGCTCGGTATGTTACGTTACATTACCCGTTCCAAGTTGGTCAACCAAACCCTAGTGCGGTTACCAATAACAGTCAGTTTCATATGCACATAGAACACGTATTCTCTACACCTACTACACTTGTAGCGTACGCAGATTACACATATCATTATACAAGTCACAACAATGAGTCAAGCAACATACCAGCTCATTATAATCATATAGTTACATGGCATATATTCGGGTCACATACTAGGTCACATTACAGGTTCATGTTTCAATAAATACCCAACAGTCCATTATTATTCATCATAAAATTATGCGGCCCATTGACATAGTTCAACCCAATGTAGTGTGCGGCCGGGCATCAAGTGTGCGACATGCATTATTTATATGTACCTCGTGCCTTAAGTGAACATACATATCTATATTGTGCGAATTAAGAGTGTGCGATATGCTTTAGTTGAGTGCACATTACAAGTATAACATGCAGCTCAATGGGGTACGATGTTGTAGTGCGCGATGCATGTGGTCTAGCTGGTGTGCGGTTCAAGTGTGCGGTTGACAAGTCAACCTTTCTGTTTTCCCTTCCAACAGTTACTCCCCTCCCCATTTACACAATCAAGCAGTTACAACACCCCTAAATCATATGAATTCGGACTACCACTGATCATTACCGCAATATTTATCACAAAATATTCAATCATGCCAATGCACTATCCTTATCAATTCACAACCTCATACTTAACTGTTACATCTAGCATCGAACCCTAATAAATCAGATAATATTTCACACATTCAAATGGTATTATCTAACAATTATAATCGTATATTCTACACATGGCAATCACCAATATTTCATTCATGAATAATCTTATGTCATCGATATTAGGATCTAGTCACAAAGTCAACTTTGCCACCTATTGTTTCATTATTCCAGCCAATTAATTATAACTAGTTGATTAGCTACAACTCCCCACGTAACCTACCATGTTAACCAATTAACAACCTTCCTTCATTCAATCCACATCGACCCTAAATCATATTATACCAATCATCTAACACCTACCCATGATCGATCACTAACCACAGAACTTGCTTTAATCACAGTCAATTCGGTTACTAGCACGTTGTTATGATTTAACAAAGAAAGTGAATCATGTTAATAATAAATTGTACCAGTTGGATGAGAGTGTGGTGTTGGCGTGAACAAGATATATGGACTCCATGAAGAGGATGCTTCAAGGTAGTGGTTGCCGTCAAGGTAGATGGGAGGTATTAGGAGTATTAGGGTTTTCAATCATTATGTAATCTTATACACAATTCACGTAAACAAGGGAAAAGGAGGGCTCGGGTTGTCTTGGGCTTTAAAGAAAAGTTGGGCCAGGTTTAGTGTACTAGCGGGTTAAATGTGAGGGGCTCTATTCCGGCCCAAACATATGTCTAGTGAAACTGAGCGTATGATGTGTTCGATTTAGGCTTCGGGTGTATGTGTGTAGCGGCCCAAATTAACAATCGTTTAATTAAAATAACTAGCACTAAACTTAACTGAGTTAACAAGTAAACAAGTAAATATACACAATTTAATGCAACTCCACTAAATACAAAGGTCCAATAGCAATCCATTCTATAAAAGCTTGTCGGTCATACTTGTGAAACATTGATAAAATTCAATCAAAGTTGTGCATGTCAGATTGCATGAAATCTTGAGAAGTCCATGTGATATGATATAGTTGATCGATGCATATGGTCAGTTACTTTACATTTTAGATTGACACATATTCATTAAAAAGGTCCACTTAAATCATCTTTAAATTGTCTAAACTAAATCGGTCCATTTAGATAAACATCACATTATATTGTTGGCCATTAATAACAAAATTGAGAATTTAACACGATACGGGTTGTCACAGGTTTAATACCAACTACTCGAAATCCCATTCGTTTTTTGGATCGTTCTAATAGATTAAAGAGAATAAACCAATTTTTACCATTTTTTACCATAAGAATACGGGCCGTATACAATTATACGGCCCATATACACAAAGTTAAAAAAATACCGGATCGTATACAATGTATACGATCTGTGTATACGGGCCGTATACTATTATACGGATCGTATACTATGGGTAAAAAATGATTGTATCAGACTCTCTCCCCTCCTTTTCTCTCTCTGACAACCCTAGACCCAAACCACCGCAATCCACCATGTTCTCCGAAAAAAAAAACATCATCTGTTCATCATTGTTCTTGAAGATGAAGATGAAGAAACGAGGGTTTATTCTTTTTAATCTATTAGAACGATCCTTGTCTTGAGAACCTTATTCTGATTTAAACAATGCACGAAGATCCTTGCATTAGACACAATTTCATGGAATTTGTGGATCAACAGAAATAACTGAAATAACTCGCCATTCTCTTGCACCTGTATACATTGATTGTGGATTTAACTTGCAAGAATTGTGGATTTCGGTTGGTTCAGATCTCGAAGTACTGAACAACATAAATAACAGCTTCGGTTTCATCAACCGGCTTTGAAAACCCGAATGAATCTACGAAGAAACTGTTGGAATAATGGCCAATAATACGTTCATTATTTTCACAGTGGTGCCAATGTCCTACTACTACAATCCTTCCAACGCCTGATTCCGATACGGGCCCACAAGACTTGAGCAAGAATTGGGTCGGTCGCATGATAGAAGATACATATCGTCCGTTCAAGTTGAGCTTCCTGATACATATTGTCCATTCAAGTTAAGCTTCCTGATACATATCGTTCGTAAGAAACTTTTCGTGCACTGAACCTTCAGTTGTGTACCCTTCAATCTTCCTGAGTATTTTTTTCTAACTTTATGCTTGCATCCACCACAGTGAATATTAACTTTGAGTGAAAGAGTTTGGAAACCGGACGGAATCTACGAAGAAACTGTTGGAATTTGTGGATTTCGGTTGGTTCAGAAACTTAACAAGAGAAGCAACTAAACAAAATACAATTGATTACTCGGTCGAATAATGGCCAATAATCCGTTCATGATAGAAGAGTTGAGCAAGAATTGGGTCCGTCGCACGATAGAAGATACATATCGTCCGTTCAAGTTGAGCTTCCTGATCTCACAATCGTCTCTCTAGTCGGCTTCAGAATAATCATCGACGTCGTCGCTGGGGTTTTTTCTCTTCCGGTTACCAGGCCTATCATCTCAGTCTACGTTTGGTTTCCTCAACGAAGAACCATCAGCCATTATCTGCCCTTTTTCCTTTGGTTTTCTGGTTGATTTTTAAGAAAGAGAGGGTGAAGGTTTTGAATTGATTCCTGCGCTCAAGTTTCAAGTACTGGAGTGAAAGATTTGTTGGAATTTGTGGATCAACAGAAATAATTGAATACAACCGGTCAAATCACACACTATATAAAGTGTAAACTTATTGTGTGTTGTAGTTTGGAAAGATGACCGAATAGAGATCTGAATCAAGATTTACGTCTGATGTCCAAGTTTGATCACATTTGACTTTGTTCTTCGTTTTTTGGATCGTTCTAATAGATTAAAGAGAATAAACCATTTTTTACCATAAGAATACTATTATACGGCCCGTATACATCATGTGAAAAAAATTTACCAGATCATTTTTTACCCTTTAAATACGGGCCGTATACTATTATACGGCCGTATACAGCATGTGAAAAAAATTTAACCGATCGTATACAATGTATACGATGATTGTATACGGGCCGTATAATATTATACGGCCCGTATAATATGGGTAAAAATTGGTAAAAATGGTTTATTCTCTTTAATCTATTAGAACGATCCTTGTAATCATCAACCAGCTTTGAATGAGTGTAGAACACTCGTAATCCTCAACCGGCTTTGAAACCGGACGGAATCTACGAAGAAACTGTTGGAATTTGTGGATTTCGGTTGGTTCAGAAACTTAACAAGAGAAGCAACTAACACAAAGTATCTCGATATGGTTGGTGTAAAAGCTCACATTTTACTACGTTGACCATGTTTTTTGACAAATCATCTGCTTCCTGAATCTGAATCTGAAAGTTAACTAGACCCCTCAAGTTGTCATTCATAATAACTAAGTGTCTGGAGAAGAGTATGTTGATATAGGAGAGTTGATGCATTTTTCCAAGCATTTTATCGTGTGTTGTAATTTTAATGAAGCAATGAAGATTGAATATGCAAACCGCATCCGTCTTCTGTTATGATTCGAAACATTCCGAATAACTAGCAGAACCCGACACGTCTTCTGTGATGATTCGAAACATTCCGAATAACTAGCAGAAGAACCCGACACGTCTTCTGCTAGTTACTCTTTTCTTCGATTTCAACGAGGCAACTTTCCTTATCACCCGAACTGGTGATTTCTTATCCATACTATTCTTCATAGCCATATTCCCACTCACAAGTTGTTGATCTTTGGGTGGTGATTTACTCCCGAACAAACCATGCCCACCTTGACCAGAATAGATAAGCGTATCACTCGATCCACTTACATTCAAATAACGCTGAGAATCCACAACGCTTATGGCCAGATTCTTTCCTTTAATCTTGGCAAAATCAATGCCTGCTTGTTTTATTATCACGAAAGTACTGAACAACCGAGATAACAGCTCCGGTATTTATCACCAACTCATCTTTAGTAGTGTTTGTTTGAGAACCTGATTCAGATACACAACGGTCTCTTTGCTTCATCCACTAGAACTATTTGTGTATGCATTCTTTTGGTAGTTAACAACGCTAATTAGAAAAAAATCTGTAAAATTAATCATATTGATTGCTATAACAGGATGGATGTGACACACACAGACAGATAAGCTGTCACAGTTGTCAAGACTGTTTTTCGGGTTTCCAATGCTCACACAGGGTGATAAACAACGCTGCTACGAACACATGTGTTTCGAAAATAGGCTTTGTTCTTGGTTTAATGAAGTTACACGTAACATCTAGATATATTCAGATTTAAACAATGCCTGCTTCAACTGAGATAACAGACATCCATCAAGCTCAAAAAGAAAACTTGTGTTTCCCATAGTCACAAAAGATTGTGGTTTGTATTTCGCATAGCCACCGTTTCCGTTGTAAAAAATGGTTACGGTTTGTATTTCGCATAGCCACCATTTCCGTAGTAAAAAACGGTTGCAGTTTGCACATTCAATCTTCAATACTTCATTGAAATACCAGTAGTAGAAGAACCCGACACGTCTTCATGTTACGAAGAATGTTCTAGAAATTGAAGGAAAAGGAAAAGATTTGTTGAAATCGAATTTGACAACTATAACAGCTTATTAAAAGTAGCAATCACCTCCAATCATTTCCTGGTCAAATCACACACTATAAAGTTTAAAGTTAACGTGTGTTGTAGTTTGGAAAGATGACCGAATAGAGATCTGAATAACAAACTGTGGAGAACTTGTTTGTGTCGGGTTCTTCTGCTAGTTACTTGATCAACGAACTGATCGGTAACGTTACTCTACTTGTGCACCGATTTAAGCGGCATGTTCTGATCAACGTTGTTAAAGGTGATGAAGAGTTTAGAAACCCTAGAATGATGGTGTTTTTACTAGAAAAAACGTGATACTTGAAAAAACATCCTTACATACGGCCCGTATACAGTTATACGGCCCGTATACATTTGGTAACATCAAAAACCTCCCAAAATAAATCCATTGAGCCGTATACGTTTTACAAATCGTATAAACATGTATACGGCTCGTATAACATTATACGGGCCGTATATAGTAAAATCAAAAAAACATTCTCTGCGCATTTTCCTATTCAAAAACATTCTATACAGGCCGTATATTTGTATACGGCCCGTATACACTAGGGGATGTGAAAATAAAATATAGGGGGTGTGGGAACAAGGGGAGCCTTTTCATCCATGCGTATGTTTAAGTTCTACTTCCGTACATATGTAGAATTGTTGACTTCATTGTTGAAAGTTGACCTTTTTATCTCATGCATGCATCATTCGAATGATGTCATGCATATGTAAGGACATGATGTCATCAAGCATTATGATGACATCATACTCATACGTACCCGCTTTCTTCATATTGTGTCGTATCTGTCACACCCCGTCAATTCAATGACATCAGAGCCGGGTGTGATCCGAAAGGTATCTTCATTGCACAGCGGAAGCATTTGAGCTAAGACTTCTATAAATGAATGCCCGCTAAGTACTCGAATCCCCATGGATTCTCCTATTCCAACCGTTCCGTAATTCTGAAAAATGCAACCTGAGAAAGAACATGCGAAAAAATCAACATAAATTTGAGCGAGTTCATAGTTTATTTTGAAAAAAAAAGATTTTAAACAAATCTTTCTGTTCACCGGTTTAAAAGTTGTTAAGAAAATATAGTAAAATCATTTTCCCGACATGTTATATGAAAAACTGCGAGTCTAGCCCACGAGAGACTTTCTGCCTTGCACGAGAGAGAATGGGCCGAGCCCAAAAGAGTTTTTTGTAAGCAGGATCAACCCGTCCTCTTACTTGCACATAAGTTGAAAGCGTTACCAAAGTTCATGAATTCATGTATTTGTGGGTTTAAATCAAATGAATCTTGAAAACATTTGAAAATCCGAGTATCAAAAACTGGTATGTAAGCATCTATGAACCTGATCATTAATGTGTAGCTAAGACATTAATATATGTGGCGACATAGGAAGCACTCAACCCTAGCGAATTTCCTCCGATCCACCCGGTTAGAACAATCACAACACGCGGGTCCTAAGTCGAGTTAGTTATCCTTTTTTTATGTTTTTCGTTTTGATCTATTTTTTTTGCGAATTAACATGCCGTAACACATGTGCATGGTTAAACGTTTTTAAGTCTACTGTTTGTTTGGTTTAACGGTTCCGTCGCAACGCGCGGGTTATAAGGACTAGTTAAAAAAACTAAGGTCAACAGGACAATTAATTGGTGACAGAAAAGGAAGATTAAAAGAAGACAAAGGAAAAACTGTAACACCTGTGGCATTTCAACCATCAAACAAATGCCAAACCAATGAAATATTGTATTTCATACTTTGGACTTGTATAAATATGTGTATCTATTGCACATATCAACTCTTGTTTCGATTTCAAGCTCTAAATCGCTTTCTGGAAGGTTATACACGCACTGATGCGTGAATATAACCAGTTTAATGCAACGAACACTCCGGAATAGTGAAATAGGCTTAACATACCTTAAATAACCTTTACATAACTTAGATATAAGTTTTGGAAGGTTTGGTGTGGTGAAATCAAAGTTTAATCGCTTACAGGGACTAAATTTGACAAACTGCGAAAGTATGCCAATTTGAACTGTAACAGACATTCCGGAACATGACCATAAGTTAAACACACCTTAAATATCCTTTACATAGCTTAGAAATAGGCTTTGAGGGGTTTGGTGTGCTAAAATAAACTTTTGGGTCATTCAGGGACTAAAAGTGTCAAAAAGTGCACAAGTTTGCATTTTCGCGCATAACTTACGTTCTGAATACATCCGGACATCCAAAAATTTATGAAAGCATGACTACATTATATTTTAGTGTTCGCCATAAGAAAAATCCATTCGTCGCGTCATTTGGATCGTTTTTCGCGCTTATGCGCATTCCGTCGTAATTAACCGAACGTCGCAACCGTACGGCTAAACGAACCGACATCCGAGATATTTTTGAACACATTTTAAGTTCCCTATACTTTAACTTCATTTTAGAGCTTTGAAATGGGGTTAACGGGCCTTAAACGTGTCAGAAATGGCCTAAATGCATAACAGGGACCAAATGTGCAATTCTGCCAAACTTGGCAGTAGCGCACCGCTACACTAAACATGTAACGGTGCGCTAGCCTTCTGCAGACCAGATACAGTGTACTTAACAGCCTGTTTGCAGCTGTTAAACACTCCTAATCTCTCTTCCACCTGTTGAAAGCTTATGGTGAGTGGCCAATTTACACACCATAACATTCCGACACTTGTACGGGTGAGATCAAGGCACGTTTCCCGATAAACGATCCTAACGGTGGTGCATTTACTATAAATACCCAACCCCCCTTCCATTCAAAACCCACCAAAGCTGATCCAAATGCTCTAAGTTGAGGCCTTCGCTTCATACCTGAGCTATTCGATCACGATTCACTAGCGGGGACCCTTCGTAAGTATTCTTTCGTTCTTTTCCTTATTTTTACTGCTTTTCGAGTCAGAAAGTCAAACTTTGTTTGACTTTCAGCGTTGACCAGTAATGGTCAATGCGAAGTTCGTAGGAACTTCGCAACGTGAGTGTAATCACGTTGGTTATAGTCCCTTGGGACTATGCCCACTGATTACCACGTTGTCTAGGGTCGTAGGGTAGGCGATCTGATAAATCGCCTATACCTTCGAACCCGACCCATTTGGTCGATCATTAGGATCCGACCAAACACATTAGGTGACCATAGTAGGTAGGGAATAACCTTCCGAGGTTATACCCTATGGTCACATCGTTTAAGTAGTTGTATGATAGGTAGTTTATATGCCTTAGGTAAATTACCGGAATACCCTTTTCATGTATAATTGGTAATTAAGCATATGTAACCTAAACCTTAGTCACATAACTGATTATGTAATATGTTTAGGCATATAACACTTGTCATAGGGCTAGTTAGGCGATCCGAACACGTTTCACGCGAACGACGCGTTAAAGTAGCACAAGCTACCTAAACGGGTCGTAATGGGTCGTAGACACTTAGGTTAAGTTTCATTTAGTATGTAGGCTTTGTTAAACCAAATGACACGAGTCTCTACACTCGTTTGATTTACAAACCCTAATGCTACCCGATCTTCCGATTTAGGTCCGGTTTATTAATGTAGCTACCTATACTAGGTGCCGTTTGATATCCGCGATCTCTAGCATTGTTTAGTTGTTACTCAAGGACTATTGAGCAATCTCAGGTGAGTACATAGACCCCTCTTTTACTGTTTTCCAAACTGTTTTGGGGTGGAACACATGTGCCTACTTGTTACTTTCATGCTTTCCTGTTTTCACATCATATACTGTTATGTTCGTTAGTACATTATAGTACATGATTTCATTACATTTCATGCTATGTATTGCCATTGTGTGCATTACTTAGTACATTGTTTTACATGACATTTTGACATAGACATTTCGACATAGACATTTTAACATGATTGACATTGATCACGTATTTCCCACAAAACATAACTTTGATTTAAACCAAGTTTTACTTCAATACTTTGTTGTTGTGCATATGGTTTAGTTGAGACATTTCACTTGCCATACATGGATATTTGACATAGACATTTGACATGGATATTTGACATAGACATTTGACATAGATATTTGACATAGACATTTGACATGGATATTTGACATAGACATTTTGACATTGGTTTGGTTTGATTAAGTGATTAAGTAACGATGCGTGTGTAATATGATACAAGCATGGTGGATACGCCGCTGGTACTTCCTATATATAAGTGTTTGTAGGGTATTACATATTGTAGCGTTATTTGAATCATTTCAGTTTGATACATATAACATTTTATACAAATAACATACTTTTCACAAGACATTGTTTTACAAACAACTTATCTTATACAAACTCATCATACATGGTTATTTATTTAACCATACATTATTTAGTTATTTATACATATCATCTGAACTCATTGTTTTTCAAATGATTTACAAAGCAAAGCAAATAACAAGGTTCATGACTAAACATTTTCTCAAACATAAGTCATGAAACCTATTTTCACAAAACCTATGTATCTCACAGGCATTTTTATGCTGACGTACCTATTTTCACATGTGTTTTTCAGGAACTGTTGCATAAGATGATCAAGATACCCATAGGCAGACTTGGGCTTTAGTGACAATAAAAGATGCAAGACTAGTTAATTATGTTGTATTTCTTTGTTTGTTAAGACATTGTATCACTTTTACTTAATAAAGCGAAACTTCAATTGCCATGGTTATGAAACAATTAATTCTGTTACAACACTCCCCGACGTTTCCGCCACGTTTCGTATGTTCCACGTGGTCGGGGTGTGACAGAAAAGATGGTATCAGAGCCAATGGTTATAGGGAATTAGGTTATTAGTAATGCTTTGACCTAGTCTATAACCTTCTTAGGACCCTAACGCGAGTTTACTTGCGTTTAGTCATAAAACAATACTGTCACCTATCCTTAGGCGACGACCACAACTAGAACATAAATTTCAAAACCGCTTTGAAAACTAATCATCTGTTCTAGGATGATTGATTACAAGGTTTTGAACCCTCTGTTATATGGTTTTGAACCCCTTTGAGTTTTCAAAATCTCGTCAAGGTTTTGGGTTTTAAATAATGTGAACACGTGCAAACTGGAAGGGTAAATGCCTGTATTCTGGGTTTTCTGGCTAGACAAGCACTTCGTATACATCTCATCAGACGCGAGACCAGTTGTGCTTACCTGGGAATTCTTGGAATGAGTGTTCACTTATAGGCGAGCATGTCTTCGCGATACATTATTTTTGACCTATTTACTTGATTCTTCACCAGGGTCGTTTGTTGCTTTGTAGTAACAAACAAATGGCCACTATCCTTGCTTTCATCAGATTTGTTTCATCTCATTCTTTTCGTCTAACTCTCTCACTCGTTTCCTTTCATGTTCCTCTTTTAGAATGCCTCCTCGACGCGAAAATCGGATGGCGCCTGCCGAGCTGGCGGAAATCATCGCGCAGCAAATGGCTGCTGCCTTCCCAAATCTTTGTGCTCAAATAATACAAGCCATCAACAACAACAATGCTCCATGCAACTTCAAAAGTTTCAACTCGGCCAAACCGCTCAAGTTTAGTGGTTCCGAGGGAGCAACTGGGCTTCTACAGTGGTTCGAGAGCATTGAGAATACGTTCCGTCACGTTCAGTGTCCTGAAAATCGCAAGGTCGAGTTTTCTTCGAGTGTGTTTCAGAAGAGAGCTCTTACGTGGTGGAACGGGATTATGAGAGACCGGGGTGCTGAAGTTGCACTAGCACAGACTTGGGCCGAGCTTAGAGCTCTTATGATGAGGGAGTTCTGTCCTCGTCATGAATTGCGAGCTTTGGAGAGGGAGTTTGATGATTTGAAGCAAGACAGTGGTGAACATCGAGCCTATACTGACCGTTTTGAAGAATTGAGCCTGTTGTGTCCCGCTATGGTTACTCCTGTGGATAAGGCGATCGAGAAATATACTGATGGTCTTCCTGACCTAGTTCAGGATATTGTTACTGGCAGTAACCCTACTACTGTCAGACAAGCCATTGAACTGTCTGCCACCCTAACAGAATCCCACATCAGGAAGAAGAAGCTTTTTCGAAAAGACGACCCAAGACCATCCGACAAGACTGCTCAAGTGGAACCAAAGGAAGAACATGCTGAGGTGTCCAAGAATAAGAAGCGTAAGGCTTCGCAGAATTTTACGATTGCTGCTCAACCCAACCAAAACATCCGCCACCAACCAGCTCAGCCTCCTGCAAGGAAACCTTATGCCGGTACTGCACCGATATGCGACAAATGTAATGCACACCACTTAGCTCACCTACAGTGTCGTTTGTGTGCATCATGTGGGCGACTCGGTCACCTGGCAAATGCTTGTCGTTTTACCCCGAACCAAACTGGTCCAAACCAACCTCAAGTAAATCCTGCTCAAGCTCGTCTTCCACGAGGTCCTTGTTTCAACTGTAACGAGATGGGCCATTTCCGAAGAAATTGCCCAAAGATTGCTAATGCGAATCCAGCGCAGGGATGAGCACCGGACCAACTAGAAGACAATGTTGTTTAGAAATAATCAAGCCTTATGTATTATTTTCTTTTGTTGTCAAGGTCCATGAAACAGTTGTTGTTGTGGTTGTTTATAAATAAATCTTTTTATTTTGCATTGCAATGTACAAATATGATGGCATGTATAAACAACGTATTCCCTACAATACCGACAATCAAGGGAATCGTATTCCTTGAAGAACAGACTACCCCGAAATTTCCTCCATTTTATTATCTCTTGCGTTTTCCACGGAAATCCTTAGTACCCGTCTCTTGCAAAGAAACGAAGTACAAGGCGCAAGTTACAACTCTGTGTGAATACCCAACGTACCACTATAAATTCTTAATAGGGTACCTAAGGGTATTTCCGTATCTTCAAATTTTTTGTGTTCCTTAATTCGAATATTACGTTTTCTTGAAAACGAAATCGAATTTTTGGAAGATCTTTCCATCTTCATAGTTAGATTCTGGTTAATGTTTAAAGTACCGAATGAAATCCATGAAATGGATTCCTAGTGTGCTTTAAATGCATGTACAAAATTAACAAAACAAAACTCACAAATTAAAGATCTAGATAAACAATTTTGTGGTTATGTGACTAGGTGTTTATGCATTTTGTGTTTTTGTATACTCTGGATATTCGTTATCCAAATCCTCGTAGAATCTTTCATACCTTCATATGGGGATTTGTAGTAGGATATTCAAAAAGGTACTATCTTAAATCCTTAATGGACTTCCACGTTGTAGTTAAGTCCCTTGGATTATAAAGTACTATTCCAAAGTTTAAGGGAAACATGTGTTGAAAAATTAAAGAGATCCTACGTCGATCTAAAGTTAAATAGATCCTCCGTCGATCTAAAGTTAAATACATCCTACGTCGGTGTAGTAGTTAAAGAGATCCTACGTCGATCTAAGTTAAATAGATTGGTTCGACAATCTAGTTAAATACATCCTACGTCGGTGTAGTAGTTAAAGAGATCCTACGTCGATCTAAGTTAAATAGATTGGTTCGACAATCTAGTTAAATACATCCTACGTCGGTGTAGTAGTTAAAGAGATCCTACGTCGATCTAAGTTAAATAGATTGGTTCGACAATCTAGTTAAATACATCCTACGTCGGTGTAGTAGTTAAAGAGATCCTACGTCGATCTAAGTTAAATGGATTGGTTCGACAATCTAGTTAAATACATCCTACGTCGGTGTAGTAGTTAAATACATCCTACGTCGGTGTAGTAGTTAAATATTCCTCTTGGGTAGTTTAGTTGAATAGATTGGTTCGACAATCTAGTTAAATACATCCTACGTCGATGTAGTAGTTAAATAATTCTCTTGAGTAGTTAAGTTAAATAGATTGGTTCGACAATCTAGTTAAATGTATCATGTGTTTATGTAGTTAGATAGACCCTCGTGAGGTCTAGTTCAAGAGATTATTCGTTTAATTTTTCCCCATACGCATTATGAAATAAACTGTGCGGACTGTGCAAGGAACTACGTAATTATGGAGGCCTACATAATTATGGAGTTCAGTGCATAGGAACCACAGGGAGTTTTGTCATGTGTTAAGACCATCAGTGGCAAGAGTAATGATACGGGAGAAGTCTTGGACTTTGACCAATGTCATTTATTCTCACACTACCCAATTCGGATTTCAAGCACACACAAGTTTCCTTTGATAATTCTTCACGGGAACTGTTCTCCTATCTATAGTTCAAAACTCCATGTTTTGTTACTACAATGACTTCAATTTGAGGGTTGACATCTTTGCTAAGAATCCTAACATGGCCCAGAGTTTTACTTAAGGGCTCAATGGATTGTCTGAAGGCAAAACCGTCACAGCTGCCTCCACAAGTTTCCTCTAAAACTAAATTTCGGGACGAAATTTCCTAAAGTAGGGGAGACTGTAACACCTGTGGCATTTCAACCATCAAACAAATGCCAAACCAATGAAATATTGTATTTCATACTTTGGACTTGTATAAATATGTGTATCTATTGCACATATCAACTCTTGTTTCGATTTCAAGCTCTAAATCGCTTTCTGGAAGGTTATACACGCACTGATGCGTGAATATAACCAGTTTAATGCAACGAACACTCCGGAATAGTGAAATAGGCTTAACATACCTTAAATAACCTTTACATAACTTAGATATAAGTTTTGGAAGGTTTGGTGTGGTGAAATCAAAGTTTAATCGCTTACAGGGACTAAATTTGACAAACTGCGAAAGTATGCCAATTTGAACTGTAACAGACATTCCGGAACATGACCATAAGTTAAACACACCTTAAATATCCTTTACATAGCTTAGAAATAGGCTTTGAGGGGTTTGGTGTGCTAAAATAAACTTTTGGGTCATTCAGGGACTAAAAGTGTCAAAAAGTGCACAAGTTTGCATTTTCGCGCATAACTTACGTTCTGAATACATCCGGACATCCAAAAATTTATGAAAGCATGACTACATTATATTTTAGTGTTCGCCATAAGAAAAATCCATTCGTCGCGTCATTTGGATCGTTTTTCGCGCTTATGCGCATTCCGTCGTAATTAACCGAACGTCGCAACCGTACGGCTAAAAGAACCGACATCCGAGATATTTTTGAACACATTTTAAGTTCCCTATACTTTAACTTCATTTTAGAGCTTTGAAATGGGGTTAACGGGCCTTAAACGTGTCAGAAATGGCCTAAATGCATAACAGGGACCAAATGTGCAATTCTGCCAAACTTGGCAGTAGCGCACCGCTACACTAAACATGTAACGGTGCGCTAGCCTTCTGCAGACCAGATACAGTGTACTTAACAGCCTGTTTGCAGCTGTTAAACACTCCTAATCTCTCTTCCACCTGTTGAAAGCTTATGGTGAGTGGCCAATTTACACACCATAACATTCCGACACTTGTACGGGTGAGATCAAGGCACGTTTCCCGATAAACGATCCTAACGGTGGTGCATTTACTATAAATACCCAACCCCCCTTCCATTCAAAACCCACCAAAGCTGATCCAAATGCTCTAAGTTGAGGCCTTCGCTTCATACCTGAGCTATTCGATCACGATTCACTAGCGGGGACCCTTCGTAAGTATTCTTTCGTTCTTTTCCTTATTTTTACTGCTTTTCGAGTCAGAAAGTCAAACTTTGTTTGACTTTCAGCGTTGACCAGTAATGGTCAATGCGAAGTTCGTAGGAACTTCGCAACGTGAGTGTAATCACGTTGGTTATAGTCCCTTGGGACTATGCCCACTGATTACCACGTTGTCTAGGGTCGTAGGGTAGGCGATCTGATAAATCGCCTATACCTTCGAACCCGACCCATTTGGTCGATCATTAGGATCCGACCAAACACATTAGGTGACCATAGTAGGTAGGGAATAACCTTCCGAGGTTATACCCTATGGTCACATCGTTTAAGTAGTTGTATGATAGGTAGTTTATATGCCTTAGGTAAATTACCGGAATACCCTTTTCATGTATAATTGGTAATTAAGCATATGTAACCTAAACCTTTGTCACATAACTGATTATGTAATATGTTTAGGCATATAACACTTGTCATAGGGCTAGTTAGGCGATCCGAACACGTTTCACGCGAACGACGCGTTAAAGTAGCACAAGCTACCTAAACGGGTCGTAATGGGTCGTAGACACTTAGGTTAAGTTTCATTTAGTATGTAGGCTTTGTTAAACCAAATGACACGAGTCTCTACACTCGTTTGATTTACAAACCCTAATGCTACCCGATCTTCCGATTTAGGTCCGGTTTATTAATGTAGCTACCTATACTAGGTGCCGTTTGATATCCGCGATCTCTAGCATTGTTTAGTTGTTACTCAAGGACTACTGAGCAATCTCAGGTGAGTACATAGACCCCTCTTTTACTGTTTTCCAAACTGTTTTGGGGTGGAACACATGTGCCTACTTGTTACTTTCATGCTTTCCTGTTTTCACATCATATACTGCTATGTTCGTTAGTACATTATAGTACATGATTTCATTACATTTCATGCTATGTATTGCCATTGTGTGCATTACTTAGTACATTGTTTTACATGACATTTTGACATAGACATTTCGACATAGACATTTTAACATGATTGACATTGATCACGTATTTCCCACAAAACATAACTTTGATTTAAACCAAGTTTTACTTCAATACTTTGTTGTTGTGCATATGGTTTAGTTGAGACATTTCACTTGCCATACATGGATATTTGACATAGACATTTGACATGGATATTTGACATAGACATTTGACATAGATATTTGACATAGACATTTGACATGGATATTTGACATAGACATTTTGACATTGGTTTGGTTTGATTAAGTGATTAAGTAACGATGCGTGTGTAATATGATACAAGCATGGTGGATACGCCGCTGGTACTTCCTATATATAAGTGTTTGTAGGGTATTACATATTGTAGCGTTATTTGAATCATTTCAGTTTGATACATATAACATTTTATACAAATAACATACTTTTCACAAGACATTGTTTTACAAACAACTTATCTTATACAAACTCATCATACATGGTTATTTATTTAACCATACATTATTTAGTTATTTATACATATCATCTGAACTCATTGTTTTTCAAATGATTTACAAAGCAAAGCAAATAACAAGGTTCATGACTAAACATTTTCTCAAACATAAGTCATGAAACCTATTTTCACAAAACCTATGTATCTCACAGGCATTTTTATGCTGACGTACCTATTTTCACATGTGTTTTTCAGGAACTGTTGCATAAGATGATCAAGATACCCATAGGCAGACTTGGGCTTTAGTGACAATAAAAGATGCAAGACTAGTTAATTATGTTGTATTTCTTTGTTTGTTAAGACATTGTATCACTTTTACTTAATAAAGCGAAACTTCAATTGCCATGGTTATGAAACAATTAATTCTGTTACAACACTCCCCGACGTTTCCGCCACGTTTCGTATGTTCCACGTGGTCGGGGTGTGACAAAAACGAACATAATGAATTAACACAATAAGAATAAACAAAAATATACATGAGAATTTGCAACATCAAGTATAAGTTTCCCTAAAATATATATCAAGTAATACTACTCTGAAATATATATCAAATAGTGGGGCTGCCACCCCACTATTGTATGTAGGTTCGCCGCTAGTTGGTTTTTTAATCAAATAAACATAGTTATAACGAGAAAGAAAAAAACAAACTATGATACTATTTTCTTACGAAACAACCCTCGAAGGCTAAAGCGTGAAATTAAATCGGAGATCGGAGCCAAACCATTAACACCAGTTGGGTTTCAGTTTGTAATGATCAAAAACAGCTACTAACAGTTTAACATAAAACCCGCTAAAACCGTAGACACTCCTAGTAACAGATAGAATGATTGAAACATGTGAAAAAACATTCTTTAAAAAAGCTTGGCAGATTGTAGGGAGTGATATTTTTCAGGTAGTCAAAGATTTTTTCGCTACGGGAAGGTTACTGAAGGAAGTCAATCACACTTTTGTCACACCTGTTCCTAAGAATTCCAGTCCCTCATGCGTGAATGACTATAGGCCGATTTCCTGCTGTAATGTCTTATACAAAACCATCAGCAAGATTCTTACTAACTGGGTGTTGGATGGAATCCGAGAGGTTGTTAGCTTAAACCAGTCAGCATTTGTTCCTGGCATACGTATTCTGATAACATTCTCCTTACCCAAGAATTGATGCACAACTATCATAGACAAAGTGGTCCTCCTAGATGTGCCTTTAAAGTAGACATTCAAAAAGCCTATGATATAGTGGATTGGAAGTTTCTTCGGATAGTTCTCATAGGGTTTGGTTTTCATCATACAATGGTGCATTGGGTTAAGTCGTGTGTTTCATCCACTACCTTCTCTTTAAGTGTTAATGGAAATATACATGGATACTTTAAGGGCAAACGGGGTCTTAGGCAAGGGGATCCTATATCGCCCTACCTGTTCGGGCAGTTCTTATGGGGTTTGGTTTTCATCATACAATGGTGCATTGGGTTATGTCGTGTGTTTCATCCACTACCTTCTCTTTAAGTGTTAATGGAAATATACATGGATACTTTAAGGGCAAACGGGATCATAGGCAAGGGGATCCTATATCGCCCTACCTGTTTACATTAGTCATGGAAGTCCTAACTTCTATTCTGCATCATTAGATGTCATTGGATTCATCCTTTCGGTACCACAACAAATGTGAAAAGCAAAAAATCATTAATCTTTGTTTTGCGGACGACTTGTTCTTGTTTGCCAGGGGGGATGTGGCATCGGCTAAGCTGATAATGAACTCTTTAAACAAGTTCAAGAACATGTCGGGCCTGGTTCCTAGCGCCCAGAAAAGTACTGCCATCTTTTGCAATGTTCCTAGCATAACAAAAAACAGAATCCTAAGTGCTATGTCTTTTGAAGAGGGTTCTTTACCGATAAAATACTTGGGGGTTCCTCTGATTGCTTCTAGATGGCATAACAGGGATTGTAAAATCCTAGTGGAAAGGTTGGAAAAGAGAATCATAGATTGGAAAAACAAGTCCTTGTCTTTTGCGGGTAGGCTTCAACTGATCCAATCGGTGCTGCAATCCATGCACACATATTGGGCCTCGGTCTTTATGCTTCCTGCTTCTATCACTAAAGAACTTGAGCGAAGGATGAAGTGCTTCTTGTGGAGTCATGAGGTTGAAGTCCGTGGGAAATCTAAAGTTGCTTGGAAGGAAGTTTGCCTCCCAAAAAGTGAGGGAAGTCTTTGCATTAAAAGGATATCAGAAGTTAATAAATCGCTTAAGGCTTTTCACACGTATAGTATCTTGACAAGTAGGAGATCTGTCACACCCCCAAAATCCACACGCGGAGTATCATCGCAGGGAGCGTGACATGACCAGGATCAAGCCACCAATCATACTGAACGATATAGCAAAGTAAAAGAATGTCCAACCACGCAATATAATTGGTGTTCAAAAACAGTTTAATAAGTCTAAGTTATCAGCGGAAGCAAATAGTTCGAAATCCAAATCATAAATTAAAAGTGTTTAAGTTCATCATGAACACTCAATGTCCATGCTCCACAACGACTCTTCCCCATGCAAGCTCCTGCTAAACCTAGTGACCTGCAAAGCATGTAGTAACGAGTCAACAACAAAGTTGAGCGAGTTCACAGTTGGTTGTCCATTTTAGTGTTGTTCCAAAAACATAGTTTAATCTTAACCGGCTATCCAGCCGTGGGGGTTACCCCATAGTTCGAAAACGTTTATTAGTTAATCCATTTTTACTTCGGCCATCTCCGCCGTGGGGGCTACCCCACGTTCTCAATCTTCGGCTATACAGCCGGCACTACGGCCGTGGGGGTTACCCCATGTTTAAACTACCAAGCTCGTTACCATATCGACTACTAACGTTCGTCAAGTTTATGTGCCCTCGTCAATGTCTATCATCATTGACGTGCCTAGTCCATTAGTCCACGCCCGTCCTCTACGGCACGGTGTGAGGTTTGTTAAACCTAATAGCGCTATTTAACTAATGACCCGTTCGCCATTGGCCTCGGCGATTAAGTCGATATAAAAGGAGGGACTTCGTTGATAGAGTTCTAGTCTAGTAAATCTAAATCCGTCCCGACAGGACGAGGAATCTACATTCCTGAACACGTCCCAATAGGACGAGGAAATCCCTGTACCTTAACCCATTCCCAATCCCACCGGGAATTACCATGCTTTGTAGAAAAGTGTGAACTCACCTTAGGTTAGCTCGGCAGATAAGTAAGGGTCGATTGAGCTGCTAGTAGTCAACCACGTCCTAACATGGTTACCATACAAGTCAGGTCTAGGTTCAAGTAGTGCACGTAAGTTTACACAGAACTAACAAGTCAAGAACACGCAATGATCATGGCATACACATTGAACATGTTAAGCAAATCAGTTAAACAAACTCAAAGTTCAACTTGTGTGATTCCAATGGTTTGGACCGATCCATTTGTGCGATTCACTAATGAAGTCCAACCAAACACCCCGGCCCAACATGTTGTGCGTTCGGCACCACCTTGTGCGATCCACAACATGTTGTGCGATCCAATGTTCACCCGGCCCAGTTTATAAATAAGCCCAACAACTTGTGCGACCCAAATGAATAGACAGTTTAATAGTAGTAACCTTGTGCGGTCCAGTTCAGCTTGTGCGACTGGACAAACTTGTGCGATTGAGTTTGGGCTTTGATGCCCAAGAATATAATAAAGTCCAAGTAGCTTGTGTGTGGCCCAAGCCTTGTGCGATCGGCAGTGCCTTGTGCGATCCACAAGGTCTTGTGCGATCATGCAATGTTGTGTTGTACACTGTGTTCTAACTAATTGTACCTCAACCTATCTTGTGCGACTGCCTTGTGCGATCAGATCAGATCTTGTATGATTCGATCTTGTGCGATCAGGGAGTCTTGTGCGATCAGTTGTCTAATCCCCTAATTTCAAGCAATCGGTTTTAATCATTCAACAGTTTCCTTTTTACACGAAAATCAATTAACAACATCAACAGCTTCCATCTCTACTATCATCGATCAAACATAATTTTATCAATTAATTTCTTATGAACCCTAACCATATTTCAAGCATAAACAACATCTTATAACATTTCAACTATCAGATTAAAGCTTTCAAAATCGTCATGCAAACAATCCGAAAACAGAACATGATAGCCGATTAACATCTCTTCATCAATCCCTAGATCATTATGTAAAAACATGTAGATCATAATATCACTAAACATACAATCCTTATCTTAATCTAACAGGTTGTTTATCAAGGATTTTACCAACAAAATACTTTAACGTCAAACATCAATTAACGTCTTGCTAATCATACAACAAGCATCGATCATATATGAAATCAAACAATGATATAACACTAACCGGTTAGAAGGTAGAGCAAAGATTGATCCAAACAAAAAGGTCTTCGATGGAAAGGGGATGTTTGCCGTCGAGTTTGAGAGGAGAGAAAGGGATTTAGGGTTTTGTATGTGTTGTGTGATTTGCAAAAAAATGAGTAGTCTACACCCTCCTCATGGGTTATGCGTGTAAAAGGAAGTGGGCCGAACCCATCATGGGCTGCCCTTGGTTCGAGTGCAGAGAGTGTGGCCCAAAGGGCTTGTGCGATCGGGTTGGAGTTGTGCGATTACATTATATACAAACATCACACACAATCACATAACATGTAGCATTTATCTCATAAACATTCATTAAACCAACATATTAGATAATCACACAAACTTCACATGCGTTACATTAAACACAACGATAGGTTTTGAAATACGAGTTGCCACAAGATCGCTTTGGGTGGAGTGGATCCAACTATACATGCTGAAAAACAGGAGTTTCTGGGAAGTCACTTGCCACCAGAATGCTACTTGGACTTGGAGGAAATTGTTACAAAGTAGACCTCTCCTCCGCCAGTTCTTGTGGACTAAAGTGGGAAATGGAGAAAAAACGTTCGTTTGGCATGACACTTGGTGTGAAGAATGCCCTCTTAGTAGATATGTTTCGCCAAGGAATATAGCTCGAGAGGGGATGACAATGTGCTCGAAAATTGCTGATGTTTATCAACAAGGCGGATGGGATTGGCATGATGCTTGGAGAGATCTTTTCCCGGTGTTGTTTTAGTTGCAGCCATTACGGGTGGTGAGTAATAGATCGGATGTTGTTATATGGAGGGATAGTAATGGTAATACTAAGCAATACTCAACGAAAATCGTTTGGGATACTATTCGGAGTAGAGGAGATATTTATCCGTGGACCTATGTAGTCTGGTCATCTTTCCACATTCCTATACATGCTTTCAATAGCTGGCTGATCTTTAAGCGGAAGTTGTGGACGCAAGATCGTATCAGACATTGGAATTGTGTAGTTAGGGGCTCGATGAACATGATGTGCTGTCTACTTTGTTACAAAGATCTGGATTCTCACAGCCACTTATTTTTCGAATGTCAATACTCAAAAGAAGTGTGGAGTTCCATTAGAAATAAAGCAAACATGCACGGAGTCAAAGAAAGGTGGGACGAGATTTCAAACTGGATGATACCGAGAGCACGGTCAAGATCAATAAACTCTATCATTGGGAAGCTTCTGATTGCGGTTGCGTCTTATTTCATATGGCAAGAGAGGAATGCTCGTTGTTTCAAAAATCAATTAAGACCTCCGGAGCAGCTAGTGGAGGTGATTATTAAGACGATCCGATTAAAACTTCACTCTTATAAATACAAGAGGACTGCTCGGGTTATGAATGTGCTGGAAGAATGGAAGCTGTCATCCACGGACATGTTTGAAAAAGATTAATGTGTTTTGTTTCATGAGATGTTAGAGATACCTTAGTTGTTTAGGTTGTTGGTTATGGTAGTTGACGGCCTTTCTGGTTTTTTGGCTCTTGTGTGGCATGTCACATGAAAGAACTAGAGTTGCGCTTTGCTTCTCTATTTGTTTTTTATTGATAGTAATACAATCACCGGGGTAAAACCCTTTACCCAAAAAAATAAAGTACGCACCTACGACCTTTTTGTTTGTTTAAAATTATATTCATTACAATAAAATCATAATCATGGTACATAAACTCTTTGCAACATATTAAAAAATAAGAATAATAATGTTAAATAGACCATTGCAAGTGCAAAGGCTATACTATATTTATGTGTAAAAAACTGTTTTCTAAAAAGTAGAAAGACCTCCACCGACTTATATGATCGATGTTATGAATGAAGTCCACACCAATGAATTCGTATAATATGAACACCTTAATATTCATCCATGCATCCAGAAACGTTGGGCAACCTTACTCACTCACTCACTCACTCCATATGCAACATTCACCTACCCCTTGTTCATTTGTTTTGCCACTCCACTAAAAAACACCCTTCCAGCATCAACTAACAGCTATTCTTATATATTGCTGGATTACACCCTTGTATTCTCTCTAAATAACCAAAGTCACCTGCATCCTCTTTTCTTTAGTTTTTTGGTCATTTGGTTGCCTTTCTTGCTCTAGGACATGAAAAAAATATTATTCATTGGTGTTCTCCTTTCTTTTCTTCTTGCCACTTCGTTCCTTCAACCCTCCATGGCCAATATGCAAGGTACATATCTTAACAGTTACTAACTAAATATTATTATATATAGTGATCAATACATGCCTATTAGATTCATGTTGTTATATATGTTATAGACATGAAATCTATTAATATAAAGTAATTATGTGCATCGTGAAAAAAAGTGTTTATGTCCCTTTAATACATACTAAGTTGATTATTTTTTCATGGGACAATTTATTTTTGAAAAGTGTATTGTAAAAACAAGTGCAAAGGAAGGTGCTTGAAATCGAGGTACCCAGATAAATGCATCAAGTATTGCGAGATATGTTGCGAAGAGTGCAAGTGTGTCCCTATTAACATGTACGATAACAAACACGAATGCCCTTGCTACAAAGACAAGAAGAATAATAAAGGTAAATCTAGATGCCCGTAAATTTCAGTTTCATGGCTAGCTAGTTGAAGAGGAGGCGAGA
>JARYGA010055609.1:0-64494 GCA_030545235.1 Helianthus tuberosus
TCTCTCTCGGGGAGCGACAGCTGTCGCGTTGCGCGACGGGTTTAGCACTTCTCTTCGCGTGACGCGACACCCCTTTTTGTACAGAATGTTTACAGGTGATTGCTGCATATTTTCAGCAAACTTAAATTTTGCCGAAACGAACATAACTCGTTCAAAATTTATCTGATTTACGTCTCGTTTCTTCCTACGTGATCATAATTCGATTCTCCATCATATGGAGTCAAAATCCGACATCCAGATTAATCATTTCCTAAATTTTTAAGCCCTCGGCTTTATATTTTTCTACAAAATTCTTGACCCGTTCATGATTTTATCAAACAAACTTGTTTGTTGCATTCCAATAATCATGAACATCAGGTTATAACAGTTTCCTATTATATAAGGTTCAAGTCACGGGTTTGTATGCATATTTAACCCGTTTAATCGTATATGCTTATTTTGACCCGTTAGGGATTTAAGCATTTTTATCATAGATTTCGTCCATTCTTTGTTTGTATCGTATTTCCACATTTATATATCAACTTGTCTTCCACCACAACTATAATTGTGGTGGATTTAATGTGTTATACTATTTATTCCAAGTTCTACCCCTTGGTTTATCATTTTACGGAAAATAATCATTTCGAGTCCTTTGACCTTAAAGTTCCATATCTTTTCCTTTTATACTTATCCTACGGATTCACTTGATCAAAATGTTTATTTCTAAACAACTCGTAAGGGTCGTTTACTCAGTTTATCAATCATGGGGGTTTTGGTCAACTTTAGCCTTTCATTTACGACGAAGAATTTTTAAAGGCATGTTTGACCAAAATCCCACTTTTTAACTATAATCTTGTTTAAAAATCATTATTTTTCTAAAAACACAATGACTACAACTTAAATCATTAGGTTTACCTATTAAGGTAACCAAATGTCCATTTTCGACGTTGTCTAACTCTCATAGAACCTCAAGTTCTAAATGAGGAGTTGACTTATCATACATACCTAGCTCGGATCTACATATTGACCCGTTTTAGTATTTCCTCAATTAAGTTGCTGGTTAATAGCAACGCATATTCCACACGCTATTTATTCATGTGATCATTATACTCGACAAACAATGATTAGTCGTTATCGTCAAATGGTGACATCTTCACCTTTTGACCCGTTTGGTCTAAATGACCATTTTATCCTTATGAGATGATATTAATTGTCATCTCATCTATGTAACCCGTCCCGGTTTACACCGTACAGTCACATTACTTATAACTCATTTCTTAATTCTTTTGACCTATCATGGCTTACGTCGTGAAGTGGCTTTCGAAAACTAACGTTTATCGTCAACGCGTGACCAAATTACCGTTTTGCCCTTATTATTCGTTTTGGCTTATCCTATAAGGTAACCATTAAAAATTCATTTTCTATTCGTCATAGTATGACCGAATAATCATGTTATTCCATTTCTTAACCATTAAACATGGTTTCTTATTATTTTCATATATTTCGTTCCGTACGACTACACGTCGGAATATCATATTTCAAATAGTTATTCATCTGATTCATAATCAATACGATAAGAAATATTCTATAAATTAACAAGAGTGTAAGCTTTACTTACCTTGCATCCAAATTATGCTTTTCCTTCATACTCGATTCGTTTGACCCGCTTCCTTCCCAAGCTTCCACCTAGCTTGTTAAGCATCAAACTATCATGATAATTCGTAAGATGGTTAGATTAGTCATTATCAATCACGACTATTCCATCTTACGGTTTTTATGTCGAAATTATCATTCGATCATATCATTGGTCAGTTTGACTTTTTAAAGTCAACTGCTTGTTGACGTAAGTAATTACACGATGTAGCTCAACTACTCGTTTAAGTACTTTGTCAATTATCCGGTAAGCATCATTCTTATGCTACCGTTTTAACCATTTTATTAACCAAGTTCTTGTAACCGTAAGTTATCGAATTAACACATGATGATATCAAACATCATTTAACATGAATATATCATCATTTTTTCATCATATCATACAAAACTCATTTTATGGCAAGTATGATTTATGTACTTAAACACCTAAATTGTTCAAGTATCTTCTTATTAATATCATGTATGATGATTCTAATCATAATTATATCATCAATTTCATCATAAGATTAAAACCCACTTATCCTAGTGTGGTAAATTATCTAAACATTCAATTCATGGCAATATATGTATAATTTTCACTTAGGGTTTTGTTCCTAAGCAAGTATACATCACAATTCATCCATAACTTCTATAATTCATCCATAATTCACGGATTATGATATTCATCAATTTTCACAACTTCACAAATCATCAAAATTTTACATACCTTATGATCCCCTAGTGTTATACATCAGGTCAACGAAGTCAAAAGTTGTTATGTTACTATGGTTTCCCCTACAAGCCGTGATCTCCATGAAGGCCACTATGTTCCATTTATGTTATTTCAATTACTTTGTTTTCATTTTCCATGCATGTGTCTTTTAACTTTTATTTAATTAAAACCCATGATTTAGAGATCATGGGTTAGTGGGTCCGTTTGTTTTTAGTTCCTAAAAAAACTCTTGTAATGTTTTTTTTTGTTTATTTAAACAACTTGATCGAATGAAAAGAGGCAGAGAGTTTTAGATTATGAACACTTTTGTGTTGATTTTATCTCATTGGATTATGGGTTAAAATTAATGGTCTATGATAGCTCAACCGTGGCACGTTGGGTGGTGTTCTTAAACACATGCATGGAAAATGAAAACAAAGTAATTGAAATAACATAAATGGAACATAGTGGCCTTCATGGAGATCACGGCTTGTAGGGGAAACCATAGTAACATAGCAACTTTTGACTTCGTTGACCTGATGTATAACATCTAGCTTGGGTGATCATTAATTCACGTTCAATTGTTAATTTGAGCTTCGTTTAGCCTTTCAATTTGATGAATTTGAGTGAGTTAGGGTTTTGGCTCCATGGGAGCTTCCTAGGTCGAACAGAACACACACTATGTGTGTGTGTTTTGTTTTTTTTTATTAAATAAACTTTCAACTTATCCAACTTTGGCCCCTCATGTTAGGTTAGTTATTAAGTAGGCCACAACCCACTTAGTTTCAACAATATTCCCTTTTGTTAACTAGGTTAAACATTCCTAGTTAATTTAGTGGGTTCGGGGAAATTACTACTCAGTTTATTTTAAGTCCCGTTAACTCGGGTCTTTTATAAACTTTATTTCCTCAAAAGCTTTCGTTCAATTTTTATTTGATATTAGGTTTATTTGTTTAAATCCTAATATTTACCGGGTTAATTTTACCACTAACGGTACTTTACCCGTCTTTTAGTATTAAAGTGGTTTGATTACCAAACCCGTTTTCGGGGTGTTACACCACGGTCGAGAGGAAAGGGAGCTCTGATACCACTGTTACGATACAAATTGGTAATCAAGCTTAATGAGCGAGAAAGATTAAAGAAGAAGAAGAACACAGAGGAAGGAGATTTCTCAATCAATTCGAGAACCATTATGTTCAAAGATAAGTGTATATGTACATTTGGATTATTCACTAGAACCCCTATACTAATCATCATTTACAAGTAGCCCCCTCTACTTATTTGACACGTAACAGAATTGCTATTAAAAAAAATTCACTTTTTACAATTGATCTGCTTATAAAGCAGATGATTAAATAAATAAACAGAAACATACTGCATACAATAAAAGTGTTGATGCAACAGTTTAAATGGACCTGATCCAAAGTACTTGACCATTTAGTAAATATCTTTATGAATTATTTGTTCATATAACTTTCTTTGATGAACAGGGGTTTATCAGATTAGGTAGTAAGTCTTTCCTCTATGCCTAAATTAGGGCTTCAATATCAGAGGACATAGTAGAACAGAAAATACAAATTCACAAACTAGTTATAGTACCTCTATAGTGCAGATTAAATGTTGACAAAAAGGCATTTTAAGTATACATAGAATAGAATGGGTCAACTAAAGGGTTGGTTACAAGGGGAACGGGTCAAACGAGTCTATTTTTGATGCATACAACCTCCTAAACCTTTCAAATATGCTATTTGCCATCTTAAAAAGTATCATTTTTGTAACCCAAAAATCATTTATAAAAGATGCACAAAAGAAAGTTTGCATGTCACTCAACCCGTACTAAAGATGACACGTTCTGAGCCGTAAACAAAGGAAACAAACCTGGATATTGTTCAGATGCAAAATTGTTTGAGCCATGTTGCATCCCCGCATAAGTTCGCTCATTAGCTGAATCCTTTGAAATCTCAATATTGGCATTATAAAACGCACTAATATCTTTCAAGTTATTGTTGGTATCATCACTTACGGGTTCCCAGGACCATTGAGCGCGGGAACGAGTATGATGGCAATCGTAGACGTAATCGTAACAAACGTCACACCAAGTTGTCTTCATGACAACAATTGAATAAAACAAACTGAACAAACTGATTTGCAGAATCAAAACTAACCGTATCAGACTTGTAACAAACGAACATGATTAATCAGAAACTTGTACATATGAAACAACGGAACAGACTTGATGGATTCGATCAGGGGTTTTGCAGCCCTATTTATACTTGCAGAACAGGTGTGTCAACAATGGGTATGTCGATTTTGAACAGATACGTCTGTTCCTCAATAACCGTTTGAGCGGTTATACCCTTCAACACACCATTTAGTATAAACAGGCCCAAACATACCTAATCGATCCAATACACAACCCTACTGGACTCTATTTTTTTGACCCAACATACATAAGAGTTTGGGCCTGCGGCCCAATACAGAAAAACAAATAGAAAACATAAAGGTCTGACCCATTAAACTACTAAATAAAATAAACAAACGCTGCTGCGTTTTTTCTGCGGCTTGGCCCGAACTCGGGTGATCTTGATTATCGGACATCATTCTCCCCCTTAATCTGAGCGGCCGCAGTTCGCCTTTTATTGCTACTCGTCTTTCTTGTCGGTGACCTCGACGATGATCACCAAGTCAGGTTCATCTTCGCTTTCGATCACGTTGATTCCTTCATCATCTTTTGCGCCACTTGAACCCGCTTCAAACTTGTTGCTTCCACTCTTCTCGCGCTTGATCTTCATAACTTCATAGTACCATTCCACTAACTCGATGTATCGAACATATGCAACCTTCACTTCATAATCATCATCACAATCGAAACCGCATTGAAGTGCAATCTTGTCCCATGCATCATCTTGTACTACTTTCTTGAAACCACCATACTCTTTAACAACTTTGTAAAGTGTGATCAACTCAACGGGTTTCCCGTTTAGAAGTGTCGGTGGCATTTCGCCCTCTTTGCATATACCAAGAAAGCATGGTATGAACCAATTTATTACGTCTTCCATGCTACCCTCATAGAATAATTCATGCCCTACTAACTCCTCATGTAATATGATCAAATCGAGTACATCCAGGCAACTTTCGACTATAATATCATTCTCTATCACATCTTCCTCATCTTGCGCAATCATCACAGCCCTCTTTCGTATCGCTTCTCGGGATTCTTGTGGATTCTCTTCTATACCATCCATGTAAGTCATCAAACCTAACTTTGCCCTTTTGGAATATTCAACCTCGTCTTTCTTCGTACCCGAAACGCCTTCTCCGAACCTTTCTTTATTTTTCTGCCTCTCAACTTCAAATTCCTTTTCATAAAAATCTTCAACGTATTCTTGCAACTTTTTTTGTTCTCGTAGAACTTATCTAAATATTCTTGTTCTAAATCCACTTCGGATTTATTTTCGAATATATCAAAACCTTTCGCCCTATCACCAAACATCTTTTTCAATGTACACGTGTCACCCGAAGTAACCACTTCAATCCCTTGGGACAACAATTGTTCTAGACTAAGAACATTGCGTTTCATTTTTGGCACGTAATTCACACAAGGGATTTTCTTATCCTTTCCGCCAACCGAAACTTTAACTTCGTTGATGCTGTGTATGAACGAGAACTCCTTCTGTTCTCGTTGGTTATGATCCCAAAGTGTCTTTTGAACACTTTGAACAAATTTCGGTTTCCCGTCATGTGTGTTTTAAAAGTGGGATCAACTACCCATATTGTTTCCCATTCCCCTCCGCAAGTATCCTTTACTAAATAATCACCGTTTTCCGGTAAAGGACTAAGATTGATATACTTACTTGGGCAAACGGATGCAATATGACCGAATTGCATACACATAAAACACCGTATCCCTGCTTTCCTCGGTCTTCCCACTGGTCGAGTATTTTTCCAACTTGTTTTCTTGAAGAAATCTTTCAGAATCATCTTCTTGGGGAACTTGTTAATTGGCGACTTCCAAGAACGAGTGGATGGCTTCCCCTGCGCGTATTTGCTCTTCCTTCCGCTGCCCTGGCCGCACTTTCCCTTGTTCTTCCCGGTGTCGCGAGAATCGGCACCAACCGATTTAGCCTTGTTCACCCTCAGACAATCTCCGAACCCGTCATCCTCGTTCCCTGCCTTCGCAAAACCTTCGGCTTTGATACCAATGTTGGTATCATCACTTACAGGTTTCCAGGACCATTGAGCGCGGGAACGAGTATGATGGCAATCGTAGACGTGATCGTAACAAACGTCACACCAAGTTGTCTTCATGATAACAATTGAATAAAACAAACTGAACAAACTGATTTGCAGAATCAAAACTAACCGTATCAGACTTGTAACAAACGAACTTGATTAATCAGAAACTTGTTGTACATATGCATTGAACACTGAAACAACAGAACAGGCTTGATGGATTCGATCAGGGGTTTTGCAGCCCTATTTATACTTGCAGAACAGGTGTGTCGACAATGGGTATGTCGATTATGAACAGATACATCTGTTCCTCAATAACCGTTTGAGCGGTTATACCCTTCAACACACCATTTAGTATAAACAGGCCCAAACATACCTAATCGATCCAATACACAACCCTACTGGACTCTGTTGTTTTTGACCCAACATACATAAGAGTTTTGGCCTGCGGCCCAATACAGAAAAACAAATAAAAGACATAAAGGTCTGACCCATTAAACTACTAAATAAAATAAACAAACGCTGCTGCGTTTTTTCTGCAGCTTGGCCCGAATTCGGGTGATCTTGATTATCGGACATCAGTTATCTTCATCCAAACTCAGCTGTTCTATCTTTCTCAACGCCTGATCAATTTCCGAATTAGGCGAACCGCCAATTTCCTCAATTCCTTGTGTATAACTCAAAGAACCTGTCCCTTTGGACTTAGTAACTGCATCTGAACTAACTTCTATGGAACTGGAACTCGATGTGTTGTCGTAAGGTTCCCGAAATTGACTATAAGCAGCAGATTGGGTTAACCGAGAACCGTAGGAGCTTGAGCCCTGAATAAGAGTAGAAGACCCTGTAGAGAATGTGGAAATGGCTCCAGGACTATGCCCACTCTGCACTCTCAATAAAAAAAAGTCAACGGGAAACGAAACGTTGTCAATTACTCAATTGTTTGTAATAGGCCGGTAAACGAATCGAACGTTAATGAACTTGTTCGGCGGGAAGTTCGTTTATTTAATAAACGAACAAACATGAACACACGAGTTGTCCGTTCATTTATGTTCGTGAACGTCCGTTTATGTCGTTCATTTATGTTTGTTTATTTACATTTGTTTATGTTCGTTCATTGTCCGTTTTAATTTAAATACATATGTAGTTATACTTATATAGATATTAAACATAAAAGGAACTTTCTATCCACTTATATAAATTGGTAATTGAGCTTTCTAGTAATAAAAATTGATTTTCCAATGGAATTTATCGTAATTTATCACTAATTTATATAAAGAAATTACTTCATGTTCGTTTATGTTTAGTAAAGTATGTTCATTTGTATTTCTTCAATTATATTCATTTGTGTTTATTGTTTGTCAAATCATGTTCATTTCAGTTTGTTCATTTACGTTCGTGAACTGTTCGTTTAGGTTTTAAACGAACACGAACATACCCATTTTCTTAATAAACGAACATGAAAAGTAAAACGTGTTCGATTATATCGTCGCGTTCGTGTTCGGTTAAAGTTAAATGAATGAACATGCCTTTGTTCGTGTTCGTTCGGTTCATTTTGCAGGCCCAGTTTGTGATGCTAAAATGAGATGAAATTTTCTAGGTGTTTAAATTGTAATTGGTAAATTATCCGAAACTCGTAATTGGAAATCCATAAGGGAATGTCATTTGTCAACTTACACTATTTATTTGAAATCAAAAGACTTACCATGGTTATGTCTCTGTAATGAACAAGTATAATGTGATCCATTCCCCTGTCACCAAAATGTTCAACACAAAAATTATTTTCAAATTTACATCAAGGGTTTAGTTTTCATTTAAGATAGTAAACCGAGTACCAAATTGTTCATAAATGATAAAACTAAGTTGCCAGCTGTAATAAAAGCAAACCCATAAAGAGATAAAAGATACTCACTGATCCAACATCCAATAACTACGCCTTTCGAAGTTCGGATTCAGCGCATAATAACAATTTATAGCTTCAACATTTCCAACCTACACCAAAACAAATGTAAAATGGATAAATAATGGAGCTACATCAGATAGAAAAAAAATGCCATTTCCGTCCCTGAGGTTTGGCCAGTTCTGCAACTTTCGTCCAAGGGTTCGTTTTTCCGCATCTAGATCCAAAAGGTTTGAAATCTTGTCATTTTCATCCGGCTCGTTAACTCCATCCATTTTCCTCCGTTAAGTGAAGGGTATTTTCGTCTTTTTTTTAACTTAAAGAGCAATTCAATTTTTTCAGGGGTATACGGTCTTTTTACATAAAGTGAAAAAGACCGAATTGCCCTTTAAGTTAGCAAAAAAGACGGAAATACCTTGGATCTAGATGCGAAAAAACAAAACTTTGGACGAAAGTCGCAAAACTGGCCAAACCTCAGGAACGAAAATGGCATTTTACTCATAGAGTCATAGTATATTACAAAAACTTCAACAAAGTTGAAGACTCTAAATTTAGTACTTGAGAAACATTCTAATCTCAAATAAACTCAGATTTAACTTCTAGTCAAAAGCATATAAACCATGAATCAAAATAAAGAATAGAAAAACCTTTAGACGTTCATGTGCTTCCCCAACAGCTCTTTCGTCCTTTATTCTCCTCCAGTGATGCGAATCTTTACGAAAAAACCTAATAAGGACCCTCTTGTGAAACAGAAACAAAGAACCACCTGTAAAGGCATTCAATCAAAAAGATAAGATAGAGATCAGCAAACTATTGTAATAGACGTACATCTTTGTAAGAAGAATGAATACCAAGGTAAAAAAAAAGGAAGAGTTTTACTAGGTGTCTTTTGCGGAGGCTCATTGGTAAGCTGTGTTTCCTCAAAATTCTGCAGTATGAAGAGTACCTCACCGGGCTTCAACCACCGGATTTGTGCTTCTTGAACAAGATCTGTGATGTTATACCCTGAGAATTGAAACAAAAAGGCAAGATACGGAACCGACATTAGAATAGCAAAATAAATGCTGTTACACGATATACTTGTAGTTGTGGCACAGAAAACTGTAACAATTGTACACGCATTACTTGCTCAAATAGAGAAAGTGACGCAACTGCTTGTTCTACTAACAGCTAACAGCTCGAGTGAGGTACAATCAATACTAAACAACTTAAAAAAACACTTCGGTTATAAACTAACAGGCTAACAGCAGTTAAACTCTTAAATCATGAATGAACAAAATCAAGCATGTTCACAAACTTGAGGGGGAGTATTGGAAGTTGTTATGTTTTATTAGGCTTGATTATGTTTCCTTCTATTTCCTTATTCTTTGCCTAAATTGTAGCCAGCCACTATTATATATTTCCATTGTATCCTGATCAAAATATCGAATCAATAAAAATTAAAAACATGGATTAGGATCAAATACAAAGGCTCCTAATTGTAAGAAGGGTACAATGGCTCTTAAAAAAAACCCACTACACGGAAAAAAAAAAAAAAAAAAAAAAACCTAAACACCCACCACCACCCAAAAAATCTATACCTCACCAAAAACCCCCCCAAAAAACCTAACCCCCACCCCCCAAAAACCTAAAAAAATCCTAAACACCCACCACCACTAGGGCTGTCCAAAAAGCTCACGGCTCGAAGCTCGCTCGGATTTAGCTCGGAAAAAGCTCGCTCGATATGGCTCGGTTTGAAAGTGAGCCGGCTCGGCTCGGCTCGGTTAGAAAGTGAGCCTAGCTCAGCTCGGCTCGGCTCGTAACGAGCCAAATTGGCCTTTCTAAAAAGGCTCAAAAAGGTGCATTGTTACAAAGCAATATAAAAGTTAATATAACAGCCATAAAAATTATAACAATTTCAATTCTAATAATAAACAATTAATAATCTAACAATAAACTATTATAATTTTCAAAATCTAATTAACTTTTTATTGTTTCTAGATAAGATTTAAGAAGTGTAATACACATTGCGACAGTGTAATGTACTATTTGGCAACAAATAGACCATTTACACAAAAATACTCTTAACCGCATCTCCTTTCTACCCCAACCATAAATTTTCTGCTAAGTTCTAAGCCTCCCACCTTGTAACTCTATTCCATGCCTAGCAAAGTTCCTTAGACACCTTCCTCTCTCTTCTACCCCATTTCTCCTCCAACTCAATAACTAAAGATCAACAGTTAAAACAAAAAAAAAATAGAAAAAAAAAAAAAATCTCTGGGCTAAAAGGTATGTGCCTAGCATATGTCAAAGGCAACTAGGCGCTAGCTGTACTTTTGAGTTTTGACTACAGGGGTCACAAGACATTGGTAATTGTAGTGTAATAGAAATCGGTTTCATTTTTTCTGCTAGTATCTTTTAGCTATAACAATTGAAAATTCAGATATAGAATGATATTTCCTAGGATATTTATGTGGGGTTTTGAGTTTATAACTTTGATTTATGTTTAGACCGTAGTGTTGCTCTTAAATATACATTTTCTATTTAGTTGTACAAGTTTCTTTAGGTGAGCAACACAAATTATCAACAATAATTTTAGGAATAAGATCAGTTTTGGGTTCGTATTGTTGTATGAAGAATTTAATTCTACAAGTATCAGCATTGATGAATATAACTGATACGTACCCATGGATCTGGTCATCGGGTCAACCCATCTTGCTCATTGGGCGGTTCCAGATACCCCACATATGCCTTGGTCAATGTAGGAGCTAATTCTGGGACGGTTTTTACTTTCTTTGTTTTTATGGTGCCAATGTTTATTATACAAAATTAGGGTTCTTACCTTAGTAATTGGAGACCTAATACTTCTCGAATTGGATTACTTGCTGTTTAATCAAATATTTGGTTGAGTACTAATTCCAGATCCTATCAATAACCTTTGGAAATGTGTAATTGAGATGTAATATAACCATTGAGTTATAGAGAAATTTTACCGTGTGATATAATATCATGGAAATGTTGTAGAGAGTTTGTAGCCTCAGATAGCTGCTCAACCAAATCTCTTCTTTGTTTTTTAGTTTAAGTTATTGATTTGTTTTATCATTGGAATTTTGCGATGGTGGTGGTTGTACCGGTGGTTGAGTAGTGGTGGTAGTTGGGTGGTGGTGGTGGCCAGGAGAGAGAGAGAGGAGTGTATTAGGCTGAACGGGGTCGATGCGGCAAAGCTTGCGGGGAGGAGTTTTGCCGCGAGTGGAGGGTGCCGCCGTGAACACTTACCGCGCTGGGAAGGGGTTGTGTGGAGCTTGAGCGGTGAAGACTTGCCGCATGTGGGGAACATTGGGAGAGGGTGTAAAGGTGGGGCCCACTAGTATTCAACCAATCATGCTTTTTTAAATGGTTTGGGGGAAACCACCCCTTGTTTTCGGGGGTGTATGAGAGGGGAATGGACAAGGCACATCATGATTGGGTGGGTGAAAATCCCCCCCCCCCCCCCCCCCCCTGTAAGGAATTAAACAGGTCAAACGAACACAATTAACTGCAGAAATGAAAATAAACGACACTCGGATTTATAGTGGTTCGGTCTGGTTCTGACCTACGTCCACTCTCGGTAACTAGGAGGTTTATTATGAAGCTTGGTACAATTTTCACAGATACATAACAATCTCTTATATAGAGATTAAGATGAGAGTTTTGTCAAACAAAACAGCAGGAAGAAAGCTGCTGCCTACTTCTTTTGACAGCCCACAATCAAAGGCTGCTGCCTACTACTTTTGACAGCCCACAATGTGGCTTCACACTCAACAATCTCCCACTTGAAGCCACGGAACAATCTTCACCTGTGCTTCAACTGTGCATCTGTATTTCTGTAAGAAACTTCTGATCTTAGTACATTCCTAGTTACCCTGGCCTTCTCTTCAATTATCCTGAAGGCCAGCTGAAGCTATACAAAGCTTCAGCTTATCCAGTGTAACAGATTTTGTGAACATATCTGCTGGATTTTCTGCACCTGGGATATTCTTCAAGTTTATGGTACCTTCACTTATCAAACCTCTGACGAAGTGATATCTCATCCCGATGTGCTTTGTTTTACCATGATACACTGGATTCTTAGCAAGTTTCACCGCACTCTCATTATCACAGTATAGTGAGTAATCAGCCTGGTCTTTGCCCAATTCTCCAAGAAAAGTCTTCAACCATACTAGCTCTTTACTGGCTTCAGCAATAGCCATGTATTCTGCTTCAGTGGTTGATAAAGCAACACTCTTCTGCAATCTAGACATCCAACTGACCGCTGTTCCTCCCACTGTGAAAACATACCCTGTAGTGCTTTTGAAAGTCTTCTTGCAACCACCCAAATCTGCATCAGAATAACCCTTGAGAATGGCGTCTTTCCCCTTAAAACATAAACCCATTCTTGAAGTCCCTTTCAGATATCTCAGCAGCCACTTGACTGCTTCCCAATGTTCTTTTCCTGGGTCTGACATAAAGCGACTAATGACTCCCACTGCATGAGCTATGTCCGGTCTAGTACAGACCATGGCATACATAAGACTGCCCACCGCGGATGCATACGGAACATTCAACATTTCAGCTCTTTCCTTGTCGGACTTTGGAGACTGATCTTTGGTAAGCCTGAAATGACTCCCCAACGGTGTGTTTCTGGGCTTGGTTCTTTCATCATTCATCTTGAACCTCTCTAACACTTTTCCTATGTATTTCTCCTGGGAGAGTGTCAGAGATCCATCTCGTTTATCTCTGATGATACTCATTCCGAGTATTTGTTTGGCTGGTCCGAGATCTTTCATCTCGAATTCTCTAGACATTTGCCTCTTTAACCTGCTAATTTCTTCCATGTTAGCACCAGCTATAAGCATATCATCCATATACAGAAGAAGGATGATATAGGAGCCCTTGAATTTCTTCAAGTAACAACAATGGTCCATTTCACATCTCCGGTACCCAGTTCGCTCCATGAATTCATCGAACTTCAAGTACCACTGCCTTGGTGCTTGTTTCAGACCATATAGGCTCCTCTTCAACTTGCAGACCATCTTTTCTTTCCCGGCAACCTGAAACCCCTCAGGTTGTGCCATGTAAATGTCTTCATCAAGGTCACCGTGTAAGAATGTTGTTTTAACATCTAGCTGCTCCATATGTAAATTTTCTGCTGCCACGATGCTTAGTACTAACCTGATGGTAGTCATCTTCACAACAGGGGAGAAAATTTCATTGTAGTCAATCCCCTTTTTCTGTTGGAACCCCTTGACAACTAAACGCGCCTTGTACCGTTTAGAACCATCATTTTCTTCCCTGATTCTGAAGACCCATTTGTTCTGCAATGCTTTCTTGTTTGGCGGAAGCTTGACAAGAACCCAAGTCTTGTTCTTGTTTAATGAACTCATTTCTTCTTTCATAGCATGCTCCCACTGCTTTGAATCTTTCTGCTTCACTGCCTCTAAATAACATTCCGGTTCACCATTCTCGGTCAATAAAAGGTAATTGACTGACGGATCGAATCTGGCAGGAGGCTTTGTAATCCTTGAAGATCTTCTGACCCAATGAGATTCATCTTGCTGAGGCTCTGATGAAGATGGTCCTTCTTCATCCCCTGAGCTATCACTGCTTTCATCATTTTCGTCTGCAGGATTAGTTGATTCAGGCTGTTCTTCAACTTCAGTACTCCCACTATCTGGAGTTTCCTCTGACCTGCTGGTTTTGATGGTTTCTTCAATTTCAACCTGTTCCTTTTGAATCTTTGAAGAATCAGTGTTTCTGTTTTTATATAACTCAGCTTCATTAAACGTGACATGCTTGCTCCGGATTACTTTCTTGTTTTGATAATCCCACAGTCGGTAACCCATCTTTTCTGACCCATAGCCAATAAAAGTACACTTTATGGCTTTAGCATCCAACTTATCACGATCCTTGATAAGATCATAAGCACTGCACCCAAATATCTTCAGATGCTCATACTTGACAGCTTCTCCTCTCCACTCTTCCTCCGGTACCTTGAATCCCAAAGGTGCTGATAGCCCACGATTGATTAAGTAGGCAGCAGTGCTGACTGCGTCTGCCCAGAACATCTTGGGGAGCCCTGCATTGATCCTCATGCTCCTGGCTCTCTCATTCAGCGTCCTATTCATCCTTTCCGCGACCCCATTATGTTCAGGAGTGCCCGGGACCGTCTTAATCATCTTGATGCCATTGTTAGCACAAAAGTCAATGAACTCTGTGCTCACATACTCTCCACCATTGTCGGACTTGATACTCTTAACCTGCAGGTTAGTTTCCATCTCAACAGCAACTTTCCATTTCTTAAAGGCATCAAATACATCATATTTGTTTTTAAGAAAGTAGACCCATACCTTACGAGTTGAGTCATCAATAAAAGTCACATAATAGTTTGATCCACCCAGAGAAGAGACTGATGTAGGCCCATAAACGTCAGTGTGAACTAGCTCCAATTTCTGAGCCTTCGGTGGTTTTCCAGTCTTCACAAATGAGACTTTCTTCTTCTTTCCGAATACACACGATTCACAAAATTCTGGCTCTACCTTCTTCAGTTCTGGAAGCTTACCCTTTGCCACAAGCATCTTCATTCCCTTATCACCTATATGCCCGAGTCTTTGGTGCCATAACTTTGAAAGACTCGGCTTAGCTGTAACTGCATTTGCTTCTTCAGCAGGAACCTCCACCATGTATAGTGTACCTCTTTTCTTGCCCTTTGCAATAACAAGACTCCCTTTCACAACCTTCCACTGTCCTCCACCAAACACGACATCATACCCTTGGTCGTCAAGCTGACCAACAGAAATTAACATCTTCTTGAGACCTGGTATAACCCTGACATCCTTCAGGATCCAAGTAGTACCCAGCGAGGTCCTCAATTCTCTGTCTCCTATTCCTGTGATATCCAAAGTATGATTGTTAGCCAACCGAACTTTACCAAAGTTACCTGTTTGGAGATTCTTCATGTTCTTAGAAGTCGGTGTGGCGTGGAATGAAGCTCCTGAGTCCATAACACGAGACTCGGCTGTATCCTCTATACAGCAGATAAGAGCATCATCAGAGTCTTCTGAGGTAATGTTCACCTGCTTCTGATCGCGAACAATAGGTGGCTTTGTGCATTGACTACTAAAGTGCCCATTTTCATTGCAATTCCAGCAGTTAATACCCTTTCTCGGCTTTGATCGACCCCTATTTCTAGACTTGGATCTTCCCCTGTTGTTACCTCTGTCTTTCCTTCTACCTCTCCCTTCTGTATTCAGTAAGTTACCTGATGATTCTCCTCCAGAATTACGTCTCCTCATATCTTCATTTAGAATGAAGTCTCTAATGCCTTCAAAAGTGAGTTTAGCAGTTCCACTAGAACTACTAATGGCTGTAACTGAGCCTGACCAGCTGTCAGGTAAAGAAGACAATAATAACAATGCCTGGATCTCGTCATCGAACTTAATATCAACAGATAACAATCTTGAGAGAATAGTGTTAAAATTATTAACATGAGACGTAACAGATGCACCTTCCTTCATTTTGGTGTTAACCAGCTGTCTAATCAGGAATACCTTGTTGGATGCTGAAGGTTTCTCGTACATGTTTGACAAGGCTTTCATCAAACCAAACGAGGTCGTCTCCTTCACAATATTGAAAGCCACATTCTTGGCTAAAGTAAACCTGATCACTGCAAGGGCCTTTCTGTCTAGACTGTGCCAATCTTCATCCTTCATACCTGTCGGCTTGTTCTCCTTCAATGCAATCTCTAAATCCTTCTGACAAAGCAAATCCTCGATTTGCATCTTCCACCACCCAAAATCTTGCCCATCAAACTTCTCAATCCTGTATTTTCCGTCTTCAGCCATTGAGACAAGCTGAACAGTCTGGTTGACGGTAGATTAACGGCAGCGGCGAAACTTAATCTGGTTGACGACAGATTAACAGCAGCAGCTTAACGGCAGATTGACAGCAGCAGCGAGACTTAATCTGGTTGACGGCAGATTAACAGCAGCAGCTTGCTGTTGTTTCTGTTGTGGCTGTCCTACGGCTGGGGTGTGATTTAGATCGAGAGCCTTAGCTCTGATACCAGTTGTAAGGAATTAAACAGGTTAAACGAACACAATTAACTGCAGAAATGAAAATAAACGACACTCGGATTTATAGTGGTTCGGTCTGGTTCTGACCTACGTCCACTCTCGGTAACTAGGAGGTTTATTATGAAGCTTGGAACAATTTTCACAGATACATAACAATCTCTTATATAGAGATTAAGATGAGAGTTTTGTCAAACAAAACAGCAGGAAGAAAGCTGCTGCCTACTTCTTTTGACAGCCCACAATCAAAGGCTGCTGCCTACTACTTTTGACAGCCCACAATCAAAGGCTTCACACTCAACACCCCCAACCCCCAACTCATAAGGGGTGCACCCCCTTCACCCTTAGAGAGGAAAAGGGTAGGGTGGGTTTTATTTGTTTTCAAAAAAGTAAAAATATTTATTTACTTTTTTTATACAAATGAGTAAAATGACCAAATTACCCTCATGTGGGGTCCACTTGGTTAGATTTAACCATTAAAATTAAATGAGTGTAAGGGTTTGCAAACATCAAGTACGTTTTTTGTACTTTTGAAGGTAAAGGATATAGTTTGCAATCTGGTGTCAACATGATGGACGATCTATGCAGTCAATATCGGCGAGATCTCGGTGATATCTCGGTGAGATCTAGGTTATCGGTCCTCCAGCAACTTATCGGTTTAAAATATCGGTTTTTATCTCGGTTCTGATAATATCGGCGATAAGTACCGAGAAATCGCCGATATTTTGTAAGTTTCATCTCGGTTATCTCGCCGAGAACATCGATTGGGCCCAATTTTACTTATTTTTTCTTTATAATCTGCCTAATCTTCAAAGCCCATTCCATCTTCAACACTTTTGGCCCAATTAAGTTAAATAAACTACCAGTCCATTCCAGTCGCACATATTCATCTACGATCATGAACCCTAAATCGACCATGGATGCTCCCATCGAAGCTCCTGCTCCCTCCGTCCTGTAGAAGCACTTCCAGTCCAGATTGCACCAGCCAACAGGTAACTTTTTAACTTCAGTTTTCTGCATTTTTTGTGTCAATTATTTCTTTCTTAATTGGTCGATCCCCCTTCTGTCAATTAACTTCAGTTTTCTACTTAGTTTATTATCTTTGTAAGTTGGTTAGACACATTAATTGAAGTACTAGGTATTGTTACAAATCCATTAAACATTAATTAAACATTAACTTCAGTTGCACTAATTGTTCCAGACACATTAATTGTTCCAGAAAGTCAGAATTCAGAAACATTAAATCTTGCAGTAATTGTTTATTATTTGCATTAATTGTAGCTTTTTTTTGCACATGGTTGCAGTTTGTAGACTTGTAGTGTTTATTAATGAATTTTTTTTATCATGTTAAGTGTTAACACTTAACAGATTTTATGATGGATGGTACAAATCCATCTTCACATGCATCAGCATCCGTAAACCCCAACACAAATACAATTTCGTCTGATGCAAACACTGTCCCAAAAAGTTCAAATAGAGATATGGCTTGGGAATGGGGAGAGTGTAGAGATCCCGCTAGAAAACAATGTGTATGGTGCAAACTTTGTGGTCATAAGATGAGCGGAGGAATTACACGACTAAAGCAACATCTTACTCATACCGGAGGACAAGTCAAAGGTTGTTCGAAAGTGAGTGTGGATATCCAGCAAAGAGTCTTAGCGTCAATTAAAGAAAAGGAAAAGGTACAACTAGAAAAGAAAAGAAATATGGAGATTCTTAGATCACATTCAATTGATGTTGATGAAGACGAGGATGAGGACGATCAATATAATGTACAAGAAGTTGTTATAAAAAAAATGTTTCAAAGAAAAAGAAATTTATGGGTTCTAACAATGTGCGAGGTTCTATTGATAGCATGTTTAAGACCGATCTTGGAAAAACAAAGCAAACTACAATGGATAGAAATAATCCAATAAAAGAGAAGTTAAAGACGGAAGCTTGGGATAAATTTGCAACTTGGGCTTATTCGGTTGGTTTACCCTTCAATGCCGTACGTGATGAAGGTTTCCAAGATATGATCAATGCCATTGGAGATTATGGAAGAGGTATTTAAATGTGATAAAGATTTAATGATAGTTTATTATTTATTAATTTGTTTATTACTTAAAGTTTATAAGTTATTACATTATTATAGGTATGCCAGCTCCATCTTATCATAATATTCGTGTGTCATTGATGAAACGAAAGTTGGGAGAAACGAAAAAAATTGTGGATTCGTTTCGGCCACATTGGGAAGAATATAAGTGTAGCATCATGTCTGATTTTTGGACAGACGGGAAAGGAAGGTGTTTGATAAACTTCCTAGTCAATTGTCCTTTTGGAACGGTATTTTTGAAATCAATTGATGCATCATGTGAAGAGTGCTGATTTAATTGTGAAGATAAATGAGGTGATAATAGAAGTTGGAGAGGCGAACATTGTGCAGGTACTTTTACATATTTGTTAAAAATGCCATAAAATATTATTTGTTATGTTTTGACTTTTGACTTATACTTTGTTTCTTATAGTTCATTACAGATAACGGGTCAAACTTTAAATCCGCTGGAAAGATTTTACAAGAACATCCTAGGATGTTTTGGACTCCTTGTGCAGCACATTGTGTGAACCTCATGATTCAAGATATTGGTGAGAAAATACCAAAGATAAAGACTACCCTGGCTGATGCAAGAGCAATTGTGGTTTTCATTTATAACCACGGAAGGATTCTTAATCTAATGAGGAAGTTGACGAGAAACAAAGAGTTGCACAGGTCTTGTGTAACTAGGTTTGCAACTCAGTTTTATACCATTCAGAGTGTCCACGAGAATCGACATCATATTCAAGTATTGTTTGTCTCTGAAGAATGGAGGAAAAGTAGTTTTTCAAAGACAGTGGCTGGAAAGAGAGTCGAGCGAATAGCGGGAAAAACGGAATTTTGGGACAACATACAACTAGCTTGTCAAGTGCTAGCTCCTTTGGTTGATGTGATTAGATTGGTTGATACGGAAGAGAAGCCAAGTATGGGTTATATCTATGATGCAATGGTTAGAGCAAAGGAGCAAATCCAGAAAAATGTAACTGATGAAAGACTTGTCCATAAAATTAAAAGTATGATTCAAGCAAGATGGACCGACCAACTTCATCACCCGTTACATGCAGGTATTGATTATTGAACTTAAAATTTATTTGTATAAAATTAAATTAATATAGATCGTTTACTTTTAATATTAACTCGTTATTTAATGTGTTGAAGCTGGATATTACTTGAACCCCGCTATTTTACATGGGGAAAATTCGAAAGATAAAAAGAAGAACGCGGATGTTTTGACGGGACTTTACGAGGCTATTGACTGTCTAGTGCCCATTATAGAGGAGAATGATAAAGTGAGGCAGGACTTGAATCTATACATTGATTCAGTTGGGCAATTTGGATCCGCGGCTGCTATAAGGGGTAGAACGAAAGTTGCACCATGTAAGTATATATATATAGTTTATTTTATTTTATTAAATCACTCCAATTATTTATAACAAATATGTAAATGATTAAATGTAGATATATGGTGGCGTACATATGGGATTGACACACCTTTGCTCCAATCATTTGCTATTAGGGGTTGTTTGGTAGCCTCTGAATGGTCATTAAGAGGCTACCTCTTAATGGAACCATTAAGAATTTTACCAATGAGAAGGTATAAGAATGTGACATTAAATGATTTACCATTCAGATGTTACATCTTAACCATTCAGACTCGAAGTTACCTCTTATTCATTCAGAGGTTTTAAACCATTAAAAGGTAGCATCTGAATGGTCATTAAGAGGCTACCAAACAGCCCCTTAGTGTCCTCAGTCAAACTTGTAGGCGCTTCACCTTGTGAACGCAATTGGAGTACATTTGACAATGTAAGTTATTTCTATTAAATTACATTTAATTTAACTTATTTACTTCGTTAAGTAATTCTTTTTTTCTTTATGTTCAGTTACACTCAAAGAAAAGAAATTGTCTTTTGCAACAAAAACTCAATGATCTTGTATTCATTCAATACAACACAAGGTTACAAAGGCGCTTCAACTCATTAAAAGCCAACCGATCTTTGGATCCTATTTTGTTGAGGGATGTAGAGGAAAATGATGATTGGGTTACACCAACACAAGATGAGCTTCAAGACTTTGTTCAGGGTACCGATGGTCTTCATTGGTCGGATGTACCAGAGGCAATGAGAGGAAACGAAGAAGTTGGGCCAAGTACTAGGACCAAAAGATCGCGCTATAGAGATGATGATGTTCCAATCAATGTGGAAGATGATCTTAATGTACAATTGGATGAGATGATGTGGACTCGGAGGAAGATTTTATGGCTTATGATTAGGTTTTAGGTTATGAATTATGATGAACAAATGAACAATCGGATGCTTTGGTTGATCTTGATGAACACTTCCTTATTTTGCTATTAATATTAGATAAGTTCTAGACTTCTAGTATATAAATATATGCTCTAGATGTGAATATATATATATATCATATAGGGTCTGGATATATATATATATATATATATATATATATTTTATATATATATTTTATGCATGATATTATAAATTACCGATATCTCACCGCGATAAACGATATCTCAAATATCGGTACTTGACCGATAACCGATATTTTTCCGCATTAACTGCATAGTGGACGATTTTTGTAATTTACTCTAAAAATTAAAATAATTTAAATTCTAATAATAAACAATTAATAATCTACCAATAAACTATCATAACTTTCAAAATTTAATTAACTTTATATTGTTTCTAGATAATATTTAAAAAGTGTAATATGTATTGCGACAGTGTAATGTACTCTTTGTTGCTTTATTTTTTTATTTTTTTGTTTTAACCGTTGATCTTCAGTTACTGAAAATATACGAAAATGGTACACTAACAAATCAAATTCAGAAAAAATAAAACCCAACATCAAGACATACCTTTTGTCTCCATTGATGTGTTAGCTGTGATCATTTGCTCTCTAATATCAGTCAAGGTAGACGATTTCTTTTCATCATTTTCTGTCAAGTGGAAAAATTTACTGATAGATACTAGAAAATAAAGGGCTGATTTATTGAAAAACCAAGATAGTTGGCCTGATTCCAGAGGGGCTAATCTCCAATACATTAATACAAGAACACTGGATAATTCAAATAAACAAGACATAGACAAATAGAGCAGGAAATGGAGTACTTAAATGAAAAATAAAAGATTTACTAATCTTAAATTCAGCACCTAAATACAGTCCTTTGACTCCAATAGCATTCAACCCCCCCCCCCCCCCCCCCCCCCCCCCCCCAAAAATTCAGCCCCGTTGGACCCAAATGGGTCGAACGGGGAGAAAGCAAACAGTACCATGTAATTATTGGATTACTTGCTGTTTAATCGAATGTTTGGTTGAGTACTAATTCCAGATCCTATCAATAACCTTTGGAAATGTGTAATTGAGATGTAATATAACCATTGAGTTATAGAGAAATTTTACCGTGTGATAGAATATCATGGAAATGTTGTAGAGAGTTTGTAGCCTCAGATAGCTGCTCAACCAAATCTCTTCTTTTTTTAAGTTGCACAAAGATTTTTTTCCAAGGGGATTTATCACAATCCAATGCTTTCCACCATTCATCCTCTCCTTCGATCTTCTTTATGCGTGGTAACTCCATGTTAGAAAGATCCCGGAAACGAGGGCAACTATAGATCAACATAGTCCTTAGATTCTCCAACATAATTCGACCAACAAAAATGTTGACCAACACGGGTAGGTCCAAGAGAAAAATCTTCTCCAAGGTTGGAAGAACCGGACCAAGTTTAATGTTGTGGGATTCATTACTAATGAGGCTCGTAACTTTAGGGCAATCTTCAACTGTAAGCTCTGTCAAGCATGAAAGATTTTGAGCTATGGTTGGGGTGAAAATCGAAGTCAACTTTGGACATGTATGCAATGATAAGATTCTTAGTTTGGAAAGACTATCTTTGCCAATCGGTCCCTTCCAAATACTTTGTAACTTGTTCATGTAATGAATACTCAAATATTGTAGCAATTCAAATCCAACTTTATCACCATTCTTTATTCTAGTTTCTACATCTTCAGACAAGCCATCTACTTCAACAAGAGTTTCCATCTCATTGCATTCTGCAAGTAAGCAATACTTCAGCTTTGTAACATTAAAAGTCGAGAGCTTTCTGGTTGTCCAATGGCGAGATAAGAACAAAGCTTCAGCACTAGCCATTATCTTTGAGATGGCATCCATGCTTCCTTCAGCATTTATCCATTTTAGGCAGTTCTTAAATTCCTCAAACTTCTCTTCAAGGCCATGTGGTAGGCAAGATGTAAGTTGTGCATGTTGACCAATGGTTAACATCAAATTGGATAAATTTGCATACATTGGAACACGATTTCTTTCAAGAAGTAAAAACTGTTGTAGTACTTCAGTCGTTGGCAAGTACCATCTCAGAGTTTCAAGATTCTCTATATCACACAATTCACTTTGAATATATTTTACTTCTTCCTCCCACCACTCAGGTTCTGGACCTACACTGATTATAACGCACAACTCCTTCAATTTTTTTAGTTCTGATATCATCTTTCTAGGGATTACGGTCTCATTGACACTACTTTTAACGTAGTCTTTTGCATATTCAGACAAAGAGACGCGCAGAATTTCTAAATTTTTCAGTTTTCCCATTTCCTTTGGTAAAAACATGAGTTGGGTACCTTGAATATCAAACAACTTGAGATTCAAAAGCATTCCAATTTGAGTTGGTAATTCGATCAAAGCAGAACAGTCTCTCAAGAAAAATTCCCGAAGCAAGCTTAAGCTAGAAATGGATGTCGGCAAAGACACTATGTTTGTATTAGAGAGATCTAATACCTGAAGCACAGGCATGTGTTCGAAGAAGGTGGGGGGGATGACCGTCAAACGAGGAACCTGCAAGAACAACTTCACAAGGATTGGGCAAATCGGACTATCTGGCATCTGAGATAGGTCATCATCTTTTAAGTGGATCTCATCCTCATTCCAGTTCACACCCCCCGTCATCCCTGCACATAAGCAAACAAGAACAGATTTAGACATGATAGAAACAAGAGCAACCCCAAGACTGCATTTAATTGAACATCAATTACTTATTTAGCATGTAATGTGGGAGTTACACCACATGGTACACAAGTTACATAAACCTACAAATAAAATAGCAATGAATCCCAAGGTCAATGATCGAAATCAAAATGGGACTGAAGCATAAGATAATTTAACTACTACTGGTTTCTCATCCATGTAGTCATTAGCAGTTTAGCAAAGTTTTTGGCTCAACTATCTTAACTCAAGCTTACCACTTCTGGTTTCAAGACATCTATCTAAACCACCGTATTAACTAAAGAAAATATTTGTCCCCAAAGTGACATCCTGGTGGTAAGTGGTGTACTCGACAACCAAAAGAAGAATCTAGGAATTGCTATTCAAAAAAATCTGAAAAAAAAAATCACTTTTTACAATTGATCTGCTTAAACAGCAGATGAGCTTCATTCCAAAAAATTAAATAAATAAACAGAAACATACTGCATACAATAAAAGTGTTGATGGAAAAGTTTCAATGCACCTGATCCAAATATACACAAGTACTTGACCATTTAGTAAATATCTCTCTGAATTATTTGTTCATATTTTATGGTTTCTTTGATGAAGAGAGATTTACCAGGTTAGGTCGTAAGTCTTACCTCTATGCCTAAATTAGGGCTTCAATAATATCAGAGGACATAGTAAAACAGAAAATACAAATTCACAAACTAGTTATAGTACCTCTATAGTGCAGATTAAATGGTTCAAGGAGCAATCGACGAGCTTAGACCGTAGACGCTACTGGTTTTGCTTCTCATAAACGTCAGCTTCTGTGGTTCTCCTTTAATACAGTTAAAAGAGCCGACATAACCCCCGAATATTAAGCTTCATAACAAAAAACAGAATCGAAAACTGCCTTCTGTTACGATTTGTTCTTGCTAAGCAACGAATTCGAAAAGATTCGAGTTGACTTCGTATGTTCGCAGCTCGCACATCTCGTTTTAAGAAGAAACTAGGTTAGGAGTTTTTTCTTAGAGTTTGGGAAAATTATATAAGGTAAATTAGTTTTTGAGTCCCGGTTATGGTTTTTAATCATTTGAGTTTAAAAGTAAAAAGTTTAACGACCTGAGTCTTTATAAGTATTTTCTTTAATCATTTGAGTTCAAAATTTCTAACACTGTAAAATTTTTTTGGTTAAGTATTGTTAAATGAACAAAATACTCTAATATTTAAAAAATAAAAAACACACTCTCTCTCTCTGGTCTTTCTTTCCCTCTTCCACTTCTTCTTTCTTTTTCTTCTTCCATAAAACTCCCACACACGTTCACACTTTCTATCAGGAAAATCTAGAGAGAAAACAGTTAAGAGAGAAATTCACGACAGAGAAGAACGGTGGTGAAGATGAACGGCGATGACGATTGACAAATCACGCTGGTTCCGACGACATAAGATATGAAATCCGGTGACTGGTGAGTTCCCTGACGACCACCGATAGATTGAAGGTTACTAAAAGGTTACGATGGTGTTCCGTGATGATTAGATGATGGGTCCGATCACTGTTAACTCACTCCGGTGGTAGATGTTGGCAATGGACGGTGATTAACTAAACACCTACACTTGATTCAATACTCTTCAAAATGGTAAATTAACACCTACACTTGATTCAATACTCTTCAAAATGGTAAATTAACATCACTAGCTTGTTTAATTTCATATCTGTAACATCAAATTTGCGATTTGGTTTTTTCTAGGGTTTTGATGGTTAGATTTGGCTATTGATTTGATTTGGTTTGGTTTGAATATTTGATTATACAGAGACGGGGATGGTGGTGCGGTGGTGGAAATCCACTGCAGCAATCTAACCTGTGGGAGATGGAGGACTCTGTCACGGTGGTGGTGGGTGTTTGGAGGTGGCGGTAATGCGATAGTGGTGGTAGTGGTGGGGATGATGGTGGGGCAGTGGTGGGGATGGTGGTTGTGCGGTGGTGTTTAGAGAGAGAGAAGAGACTTGTACTGATGTGCATATAAGACTTGTACTTTGTGTGTAAATGACCAAATTACCCTCATAATTAACAGACTTGGTGGATGGGGTTAGAAATTTGGACTCAAATGGTTAAAGAAAATGTTTATGAGGACTGAGGTCGTTAAACTTTTTGCTTTTGGACTCAAGTGGTTAAAACCTATAAAACACAGGGACTCAAAAAGTAATTTACCATTATATATATAAAAAAATTATGGGTTGATAAAAAGTAATCCACACCTTTTACCCTTTCATCCCTGTTTTTTACTCAGGTTACTTGTTAGACTCTTAATTTTAATAAAGTTATCAAACAACTCCTAAATTTCAATAAACTTTTCTTTCGAATAATTGCGGAACGTTACACTGTAGGAATACAGTTTTTAGATTTTCTAAAAAAATTATAGCATTAAGTATGATATACCACAAGTAAATATAAACCCAGCACATATAAGATCAAAAGACTTTGTGCTTGGGTTGTGAAGAAACACAGAACTAATTAGGTGATAATCAGTTTGGTTTATGTTCCTTGCATAGTGGTTAATCTTCTCTTGGATTCCTGAGCTCCTTAATGACGGTGTGTAACTGCAAAACAAAACACCGTTACTCGTTAAGAGGGGAATGTGGGGGTTTCCCTCTTAACCGGGCTCCGGCGTGAGAATAAGCGACTGTGCTTTGGAGATAAAATGAGTGATGAGTGAGAGTAGAGGGAATGGAATGAATTAACCTGTGAAGTGAAGGTCTCTATTTATAGCCGGAGAGGTGTAAGAGGGTGTGGGCTGATGGGCCTTGGGCCGGAAGGCGACAACATGGAGGATATGCTCCTTGTCTCACTGGTGTCGACCGTTAGTGGTTTCTAGAAGCTCTGTTGAGTTGGCGCAACGTGATTGGAGCCACGTGTCACTGTTGTCGGCCTGGTCGCCCTCTGCCATCAGCAGGTAAGTGGAGATCGTGGGGCAGTTGTCTCTGCCCGATGATTGGTGCCACATAGGCGTCCTTCAGTACTTTTTGTCTCCTGCATGTCAGACGATCGTGTAGCACGATTGCGCAGGAACAGAAGGACCCTGATTGGCTCTTTTATTCTGCCACTTGTACCTTGTGTACTATCTGGAAAAGCCTCGCGCCGTAGTCACGCACGATTCTTGCTGAGCACGTTGTTACCATGCGCGCGGCATGGGCTTTCAGATGTTCCTTTTAGAATGCTAAGTGTTGCAAACTGGAGTTTCTCTTATGTGGACCTCGCGCCGTGCTACACCGGTCTGTTGTAGCCCGCGCGAGGTTGGCAATCAAGAAAATTGCTAATTAAGGAGTATGGTCTCGCGCGACCTTGCAGGGGATTGCGCGGCTTTTTGGGACCATACCCCTTCAAGTCCCCCCAATCCAGTGCTGCACCATGCGCAAGGCAAGTGGTTGGAGCTCTGGACTTAAGAAAATAAAGTAGAATGATGCTTTTGGCTTTGGTAGACGTGGCGCGTGTAAGTTGTTAGTTATAACGGCGCGGCTACCAGGCTTGTTGTTGGCTTTTGCATGAAGTTTCTAATGACTTTGGGCGGGAGGAACCTCGAAATTTGAATTCTCTGACAGGTTGGTGAAAAAGTCGCGGTTGGTGACGTTTGAGTTGACCTCTGACGGTTGTCATCAACTTGTTGCTGACGATTCGGATTTTCGTCAGGAGAGTGAGGCCCACGCGCGCGTGGTAACCGTCACTCTGGGAAACACGCCTTACGTGGCGCTTTCTGGTTGGGCTTGCTTGCGGCGGTTTCGGCACGGTTATCGATCGCATTAAATGCGATCAGTATATATATCTGAAGAGATGTGAGGCTCATCACTTTCTCTCCTACTATTCTTCTACTTCTTCTCAAATCTTCTCTGAATCTTCAAGTTTTTGAAGAACGTTGCAGCAGATCATCAAGTTTTTGAAGACATTGTAGCAGATCATCAAGTTTTTGAAGAAGGTTGTAGCAGATCGTCAAGCAGAACACTCCAAAACTTTGTTTTATTCATCGATGGCTGAAGAGCATGAGGATATCCCCGGAGAAGAAGGTCCTGTGCCTGTTCTCCGGTGGGACTTAGGGCTTTTCGAACAACTTTCCCGTAGTTTCCGGTTTCCACCGGAGTGGGATGCCCGGTACCCGGATCAGAACCAAACGGCCGCTGATGCACCACCGGGGTACATCACGTTGTTTGAGGACTTCTTTCATCAGGGCAACTTCCGGCTGCCGGCGACTCACTTCATGGCTCATGTTCTTCAATATTATGGGTTTCATATATCTCAAATGAGCCCACCCGGGATGGTTCGGGTTCAACATTTCGAGTTCCTGTGCTGGGCTCATGGCATCGAGCCAACCGTTGATAAATTCCGGGTTTTCTACACACTTCAGAGAAACATGGGTTTCTATTCCTTCGCCAGCCGAGGCGCGGCGAAGAAGATACTGTTGAACCCTCCCAAGAGTTTCCATGATTGGAAACCAAAGTTTTTCTATATTCGGGAGGAGGTTGTTCCGGTACCCATGACGTTTCGCGCTTGGAATGACCCAATCGTGAAGGAAGACTTGGAGATCCCTAAGACTGCGGCTTGGTATCGCGAGCTTACCGCCACCCCAAACCGAGTATTTGGGGAGAGTGTCTTGGTTGCGGCGCGGATGAGTGATCAGTGGCCGGCTGATAGCAAGGAGGTTCCTATCTTAATGATGGGCGATGAAGGTTAGTAATTTCCTCATTCTTATTGATCTTCCGAGGTTTGCATTTTCCCTTTTTTTTTTTTTGATATGATTTATCTTGTAGAGGTGCGCTTATATCAAGCTGCCTTCGCCGCTTTTGGCGGTAGAATGGGCGTGCGCCCGCTTCGAGACGGGGAGCAATACTGGTATTACCAAATAAGGGATAACTTTATGTATCCTGTTGCTGATGCGTTTGCTTTGCCGCCTACTGGAAACGAAGGTGCGCACATACCGAACCCTCGTCCTTTGCGCTCTGTGACTTCTGCTGGGAAAGAGGTTGTCTATCTTTCCAGCGAGGAGTCTGTAGGGTCTTCGAACGGAGAGTTAAGTTCGTGGTCTAACGTCTTTGCAGGTGTGTTGCGCGACTTGGGTATTGACCCAGAAGAGAAGAAGAAGAAGAAACCGGTGAAGAAGAAGAAGGATGCTGAGGTGACCAGCAAAGGTGCTAGGGGTAGTCGCGCAACCACTGGTGCTAAAGGTATTTTTCGTCTCCATCAGAGTGACTTGAGAGATTTCGTGATTGTTAGTGACTCACTTGAAGGTTTGCTGCGCGCAGGCGGAAAGAAGACTGGAACCGTTGGGTCAGGGAGCGCGGGTTCTCTCAATCCGGATGCTGGCGCTACTCCTTCCTCTGGTGTGCATGAGGAGGAGGAAGAAGAAGAAGAAGAAGAGGAGGCTGCTGCAAAGTTGATCAGCAGAAAGAGAGTTAGGAGTGAAACTACAGCTGGCGTCTCTGCTGCGCCCGGAGCTGGTGAGGTTCCCCTGATTGGGAAGCGGAGCAACCTGCGCTCGCTTTACAAAGTTTCTCCGGGTAGGTTCTTTAGTTACGTTATTTTGTTACTCTCGCCATTTTTGACATGTTGTATTTTGCAGAGGTTAAGAAGACGACCCCAGAGAAGGGTGTGGTCTTCATAGATCCGGTAGAGCCGGTGCATAAGAGGCCAAAGATTACTGTTAAATCTTCTAAGGCTGCTGGTGCTGAGGCTGTCAAAGACAAACATGTTGCTGAAGGTGATAAGGCGACGACTGTTGAAGAGAGGAAGAAAGCTGATGAAGAGAGGAGGAAGAAGGCGGAGGAGGAGAAACAGAGGAAAGCCGAGTTGGCTCGGAAGGCTGAGGAGGAAAGGAAGCCTGAAGAAGATAGGAAGAAAGCTTCTGAATTGGAGAAGGAGAAGCAAAAGGCCGTTGAAAAGCCTGGTGGTGATTCTTTGAGGAATACCGGTGTTGCTGCCATCACTATCCAGGATAAGGCGCAGGGCCCGGAGGTTTTGAGTGCTGCGGGATCTACAAGGTCCCATCAAGAGAGGAGGAAAGAACCTGAGGTTGAGAGACCTGTCCGCCATGTGTACGTTTCTAGTGGCGCGAGCTCTGGTGGCGCTGGGGGTTATAATCCGCAAGCTATCGGGGCTAAGGATACTCTTGGAGATATCTATTATAAAAGCTATACCGAAGAGGAGCGTGGTAATGCCCCCCACCAGGCTCCCTGGAATTTGAAGCAGAAGGACACCTTCCAAGAGTTTGGCCCTTGCCGCGATTGGTTCTTAAACTCCTTCACCCCTGGTGAAGTTAATAGGCAGAAGGCGAAAACTCATGAGATGCTGTACCGTACTTACATGCTTGGGGAGGCGAACGCTCGCGCTGCTAACCACCAAATTGTCCGTGAGTGGCGGACAATGGTTAGGGAACGGTCGGATTGGGAGAGGTACCGCGAGCGGATGTTGAAGCGGATAAGTGAATTTGAGAAGTCAAAAACCGCCCTTGATGAAGAGAAGGCGAAGTTTGAAGCCGATAAGAAGGCTGAAGATTGGGGGCGCGAGGGCCTGAAAAGCAAGCTTCATACTGCTGAACAACAGCTTGCTAAGGAGAAGGCTGACTTCAAACGCATATGCGCGAAGGACAATGAGCGCGCGGCTGCAGATCGTAACAAGATTGTCAACCTTGAGGCTAAGGTTGTGGAGTTGATGGCGGAGGTTGAGGGCGTGCAAGCTGTTAAGGCTGCTAAGGCACAGCTTGAGGTTAGTACAACTTATACCTTTTCTTTCTGTGTTTTTGTCTGCCGCACATCTTAAGTTCTGTCCTGTGTAGGTTGAGCTTGCTGATGCGAAGGTGCAGCTGTCTGGCAAGGACAAGGATCTTAGGGCCAAGGATGTGGAGATCGCTGAGCTAAAACGCCGCATGCGAGAGCAGGTTGACAAAAGTGAATCCTTGGAGATCGATTTGGAGGCTGAAAAGTCTAAGGCTGCCTCAGCTGAGGAGGCGAAGCTTAGGGCCGAGGAAGCTCGTGACGTTAGTACTACAGCTCTTAATGTAGCGCAGACTAACTATGCCGAAGCTCAGGGTATCGTGGATACTCTTGTCTCTGATGCCGAGTGGCTGCGCGGTCGTGGAATGGTGCTGGTATGATTCCTCTTTTAACTTTAATTTGATTTGTTTAGACTTATTGGCTAAATTTTTGAGCTTCCTGTAGATGGCCAACTCCATCCTGAATGCTGGTGAGTTGGATAAGGCGGTTGCGGCCGTCATAGATGCTTCCCTTGCCGTTGGTCACCGTAAGGGCTATGTCGAATGTGCGCAACATGCGTCGGTTATGCTTGGACAGGAGTTCGATACTAGCCACTGCTCGGTGACTGAAGAAGCTGAGGCTGAGCTAGCTCGCGCGGAGCATGGTTATGATCATCTATCCATTCCAGTGATGGACTTGGTTACTGATGCACTGAAACATGATGACTGGTGTCTGCGGCTGAAGAATATCCTTGACCCACCAGAGACTGTTGAGCTGTCAGATGAGGAGGCATCTGCGGGTGGAGGTGGCGACGGGAAAGGTGGTGGTGGTGAAGGTGATGGCCGTAAACCTGGCGGTGATGGCGATAAGCATGATGACAGTGGAGATGATGAATTCGAATAGGTTTGTCACCAGGCTTTGTGCCTTGTAAGAAATTCTAGTAGGTTTCTGATGTAACTTGTTGCGCTGTTGCGCTGTTATCTAATGAATGACATTGTGTTTTTATAACTGTTGCGTGGTTGCGTTTTTTAAATAGTATGTTTGCTTATTTTCCCGTTACAATTATTGCACTGTTGTTGGAAACTTTGGTTAAGTTAGCGCGAATAAATGTAAGAGAGTCTCATGTGCGAGCGTAACTGGAGTGTTTTCGTGCTAATCAGAAGTTTAACATGCATTTGTAACGAAATAAGTCGGATAGTGATAAAAGAGCATGTCGTATGCTTTTCATTAATTACGTAGGCGCTTAGGCCGAGATACATTGCTTGTAACTTAGAAAGGCGTGTAGCCGATATAAAAAGTAAAGGGCGCGTGGCCGTCATTAGTGAGTAAAGGCGCGGGGCCTACATAGTCATATATAGCATTTGCGCAGTTGTTGCGCATTCCACGTGCGCGGGATGATGTGTCCATCCAGGGTGCGCAATTTGTAAGCCCCTTTCCCTAGCACCTCGTGCACCAAGTATGGGCCTTCCCATTTAGGTGCTAACTTTCCTGGGCGTTCGGCGTTTGAGGCTTCGTTATCTCGAAAGACATATTCCCCTGGAGTGAAGGTACAGATGCGGACTCGCGCGTTGTAGTACCTCTCCAGTTGTGTTTTGTACTTGGCTTCTTTGATACGCGCGATTTCGCGCCTTTCTTCTAGCAAGTCCAAGTCAAGGCGACGCTCTGCCTCGTTGTCGATTGCGTTGACTGCTGTCAAACGCGGAGAGGGCAGGCTAACTTCCGCCGGGATAACCGCTTCTGAGCCATAGACTAGGCTAAAAGGGGTTTCGCCGGTACTCGTTTTTGGCATGGTTCGGTGAGCCCACAAGATACTTGGGAGCTCATCTACCCAGCCTCTTCGTTTAGTGCCCAGTCGGGCCTTAATCCCTTCGACGATACACTTGTTCACACTTTCAACCTGCCCGTTGCCTTGAGGGTGCGCAACGGAGGAGAAAGTGTGTTCGATTTTCATCTCCTTCATCCAGTTCTTGAGGTCATCGGATGCAAAGTTAGTGCCGTTGTCTGTTACTATCTTGAGTGGGAGGCCAAACCTACAGTTGATGTGTTCCCAAATGAACTTGCGCACCATCATGGCTGTAGTTGAAGCAAGGGCTTTGGCCTCCACCCACTTTGTGAAGTAGTCGACGGCTACTATTATAAACTTGACGGCGCCGGGAGCATCTGGGAAGGGTCCTACCATATCGATTCCCCACTGCTGAAAAGGCCAAGCAGTTGATACGGGGATTAGATCGTTCTTGGGGCGCAGGGTTTTCGGAGAGTGCCGCTGGCAGGAGTCGCATTTGCGCAGCTCCTTCAGGGCATCAACGTGCATCCCTGGCCAGTAATACCCGGCGTTCATGATCTTCGCAACAACCATGCGTGGTCCGGCATGTATGCCGCAGATTCCTTCATGAATCTCTCTTATCAGATAGTTCGCGTCTTGAGGGTCCACACAGCGCAGGAGTGGCCCCAAGAAGGACTTGCGGTATAAGATACCACCATTCATTTCGTACTGCAGAGCTTTGTTCTGAATCTTTCTAGCCTCTGCTTTATTCTCTGGGAGGATTCCTTCTTTCAAGTACTGAATGATAGGGGTCATCCAGGATGGCTGCCCTAACTCAATCACATTGACTTGTCGTAACAAGACTGAAGGGTTCTTGAGTACCTCAATCCTTACATCTTTGGCAAGATGTTGGAAGGATGTTGAGGCAAGCTTGCTCAAGGCGTCGGCTGGTTTGTTTTCGGAGCGATTGATGTGGATTACTTTGTGAGACTTGAATTGTTGAAGCAACTCTTTTGCTTGTTCCAGATATAGGGCCATGACTTCACCCCTTGCATCGTATATACCGTTGACTTGGCTGGCTATCAAGAGTGAATCAACATGCGCTTGTAGATTTTTAGCACCCATTTTGATGGCGAGGCGCAAGCCTGCCAGAAATGCTTCGTACTCCGCCTCGTTGTTGGTGTTTTTAAAGTCCAACTTGATGGCGTAGGTAAATTCATGGTTTTCGGGGCTTACGAGGCGCAATCCTGCTCCCGCGCCATCTTCGTTTGAAGCCCCATCAGTGTAAAGCATCCAAGTCTCGTTTGTCGTGTCTTTCACTGGAGTTTCAACAAGCTCACAATCCTTGATTTTCTCAGCTGGGACTTCTGTGATGAAGTCCGCTAGAACTTGACCCTTGATGGCTGGGCGCGGCCGGTATAGAATGTTGTGGCCTCCCAACTCGATTGCCCATTTGGCGAGTCTTCCTGATGTTTCTGGTTTCTGAAGTATCGTGCCGCTATGGAAATTGGTAAGTACGGTGATCACATGCCCTGTAAAATATCTGCGCAGTCTTCGGGAAGCATGTAGCAGCGCAAGAACCAATTTTTCCATTGTGGAATATCTCGTTTCTGGGTCAGTGAGTACCCTGCTGACATAATAAATCGGAGTTTGAACTCCATTTCTTTCCACTAATAACACCGACCCTACTGCCTTATCGGAAGAGGATAAGTACAGTACGAGTGGCTCTTTTTCAAACGGCGCGGTCAGGGTTGGAAGTTCGATCAGACATGCTTTCATTTGCTGGAAAGCCTTTTCTGCGTCGGGTGTCCACTTGAACTCTTGCTTCTTGACACAATTGCGCAGTGTGCTGATAAAAGGGTACGACTTCGCGGCGTGATTTGACAAAAAGCGGTTAAGCGCGGCTAGGCGGCCGGCCAACCGTTGCATTTCTTTGATTGTTCGCGGCGATGGCATCCGTTCTATTGCCTGAACTTTTTCTGGATTCACCTTGAAGCCGCCGTTAGTGACTATGAAGCCTAGAAACTTCCCCTCTTCCATGCCAAAAGAACATTTGGTTGGATTCAACTTCATGTTTACGCTGCGCAATGAATTGAACGTTTTCTCGACGTCCTTCAACATTTGGTCCTCTTCGGGACTCTTGACCACTAGATCATCGATGTAAACTTCAATATGCTTTCCGATGTCACCTGCGAAGGTCTTGTCCATCAATCGCTGGTATGTGGCGCCAGCATTTTTCAGGCCGAAAGGCATCTTCGTATAGCAAAAAATCCCCAGATCCGTGCGGAAAGCTGTCTTGTCTTCATCCTCGAGCTTCATTTGAACTTGATGGTACCCCTTGTAGCAATCCAAGAAGCACTTCCATCTGTATGGCGCGAGAGAGTCTTTCTTTTTGTCGATCTCAGGCAAAGAATAGCAATCCTTAGGGCATGCCTTGTTGAGATCGGTATAGTCGACGCACATTCGCCATCCGCCGCTAGACTTTTCTACCATTACGGGGTTCGCAACCCAACTCTGATAACGTACCTCGCGCAGGATGCCAGCTTTAAGTAACTCGCAAACTTGTTCGTTCATTGCTTTCGTCTTGTCTGCCCCTAGGCTGCGCCTTCTTTGAACTTTCGGCTCAACCGAGGGGTAGGTGTTTAAACAGTGCTCTGTGATGTCGCGCGGGACTCCGGTCATGTCGGCCGGGGTCCAGGCGAAAATATCCATGTTCTTGAATAGGAGCTGCTTGAGGCGAGTTCTGATATCTGGTGAGATAGCGTGACCTATCGTCACCGTTTGCTCCGGATATTTGCGATTTAAGACCCATTTTTCTGGCTCGGTTGCTGAAACCTTTGCCGCTTTTGTTGGGCGCATCTCTTCAGTTGACATAACTTCTTTCTTCGCATAAACTATTGCCACCCCCGTCTTGGTTGGGAAACCAATTGCTGAGTGGGGGGTGGAAGTTATCATATTCAGCTCACCTTGCGTTTCTCTCCCGATCAGTACGTCATGTCTTGACTTAACGGGCATCACCATGAAGTTGACGTTCGTCGTCCTTGAATGCTTCCCGTCAGAGAGTGTGACGGGGAAGCTAATTTGGCCTAACGGGAAGACCATTTCGTTGCAGAACCCAGACAGTGGGTAGTCGACTGGTTCGAGTCTCGCTTTGTCTTCGTCGTCGAACTGGTTAAAGCATTGTTCATAGATGATGTCTGCTGTACTTCCCGGGTCGATGAAGACGTATTCAGTTTCATAATGGCCGATGATACCGGTGATGACGATGGGTCGTGTGGCTCGGGGACCCCCGCGCACCACCGGGAAGATAACTTGCTGTTCTTGCCATGAAGGCTCATAAGGCCTCTTGCCTTTTTCTCGTGCGCTGTATCGTGGTCCATTGACCATGTGTGTCTCCAGGCGTCGGACCTTCTTGTGATTTCCTTCATCGTGGCGATGGAGCTGTCGCGTCTCTTTGCGCACATTCTTCACCAAGTGGCTCAGCTTTCCACTTTTTAGTGCTCTCTCGATCTCTTGTCGCAAGCTGTAACAATCATCTGTCAAGTGGCCTGTATCCTTGTGGAAATCACAATACAGATTGGGGTCTTGACCCTTTTTGTTCGTCATAGGCCTGGGAGCCTTAAAGTCATGGTTCTCCGTCATTAGCACCTCTTTTGGTGTTTTTATGAGCGGAGTCCAATGCTTTTCCCGATTATCATCTCGGACTGCCTTTCTATAACCAATGCGGTCAATGGTGTCACGCGCGTCTTCCTTATAGCGGGATCGTTCTTCGTATCGGGGGCGATCGCTATAACCGCTGGAGTGGTTGGCCTTCCACCCAGGGTTTTTGCCTTTGTTGCGCCTGTTATCATCGCGCGAGTGACCCCCTTTGGAAAATCTATCTTCAGAACGATAGTTGTTGTTTCGAGCGAGAGACTCTTCCGTTTGCGCGACTATCTTCGCGGCTTCCATGAGTTTATCCCACTCCTTTGGCATTCCATCTTTCCCAGTGATGGTTCTAATCAGGCTATCACAACGGATTGCTTTCTTGAAATGGCAGCGCATGAGTTGTTCACTCACGCCACCAATCTCCAAACATTCTTTATTAAAGCGCGTAATGAAATCTTCCAGACCCTCATTATCTCTTCGCCAGATATCTTCAACTTCAGCTGTGTCGCGCTGGTATCGCCTTTGCTGACTGAAGTGACTCAGAAACTGGGTCCTGAAATCTACCCATGATTTTATTTTGCCCGGAGGAAGGCTGTCGAACCAGGCGCGAGCAGCCCCGGTTAATGTTTGGATAAACAAATGGCACCACATAGGCATGTTCCAACCTCCCATGCAGCCCACGCTAGTAAACACTCTGACGTGATCGTCTGGATCAGTCAATCCATTGAACTTTCCGACGGTCGGAGGCAACTTTTCTCTCTTGAGCGGCGCTAGTGCTATCTTTGGAATGAACTTTGAGTGCTCTATAGCTTCTTCTGGTCGATAGGCGAGGCGAAAGTCGCGCTCCGCCTCCTCGGTATAACCAACGTGTTGCCTTGGTTTGTAATACTCATGATTTCTTTGCAAACGATTGAAGACCGAAGATTCGTCATCGTTTTCCCAGGTTGGATCGTTGGGGTCAGTTTCTTCCCACTCATCGTTCATGTTGCGCGGCGTGAGCCGGCTATGAACTGGGCCTCTTCGGGAATTTGACGGTTCGTCATAGTAGCTTTCTGTCTCCCCCCGCGTATCGCGCGTGTCCTGCACGCTTGGTCTTCGGGTAGGGGGAGGTCTGTTGGCTCTTCCTTGGATATGTTGCGGTGGTGGCATCGGGCGCGGCCCGTGGCTTGGGCCGGTTGGTGTAACCAAGGAAGGTTCTGCCGTTAATACTGCTTGTTGCGCGCTCAAGGATTGATATGCCGCGTTAATGGTGGCGAGTTGCTTGGCGTACCATGAGGCTGGGGTTTCGCCCTCTGGTAGCCCCAATAGCGCTGAGATATTCTGAGGTGGAGCTGGGTTCGATGGTCCAGCACCGTTGTTTCCTGGGGTGGTTTGATTGATGCGGGTGAAGCTCCCGCGAGGACCCCCGGTGTTGGCCATCTCGATCTCGCCGATTTCTTCAACATGTTGGGGTTGAATGTGTTGATTATCCACCCCCAACGCTGTGTTAGGGTCTGCTCCGAGACCAACAAATTCGGGAATGATTCCTTGACCAGCCATGATCGAAGGAAGAAAAGCAATGAAAACTCAGAAAATAAGAAGATGAAGGTGGTTTGTAGAAAAAATCGGTGGGCGCCAATGAAGAAACACAGAACTAATTAGGTGATAATCAGTTTGGTTTATGTTCCTTGCATAGTGGTTAATCTTCTCTTGGATTCCTGAGCTCCTTAATGACGGTGTGTAACTGCAAAACAAAACACCGTTACTCGTTAAGAGGGGAATGTGGGGGTTTCCCTCTTAACCGGGCTCCGGCGTGAGAATAAGCGACTGTGCTTTGGAGATAAAATGAGTGATGAGTGAGAGTAGAGGGAATGGAATGAATTAACCTGTGAAGTGAAGGTCTCTATTTATAGCCGGAGAGGTGTAAGAGGGTGTGGGCTGATGGGCCTTGGGCCGGAAGGCGACAACATGGAGGATATGCTCCTTGTCTCACTGGTGTCGACCGTTAGTGGTTTCTAGAAGCTCTGTTGAGTTGGCGCAACGTGATTGGAGCCACGTGTCACTGTTGTCGGCCTGGTCGCCCTCTGCCATCAGCAGGTAAGTGGAGATCGTGGGGCAGTTGTCTCTACCCGATGATTGGTGCCACATAGGCGTCCTTCAGTACTTTTTGTCTCCTGCATGTCAGACGATCGTGTAGCACGATTGCGCAGGAACAGAAGGACCCTGATTGGCTCTTTTATTCTGCCACTTGTACCTTGTGTACTATCTGGAAAAGCCTCGCGCCGTAGTCACGCACGATTCTTGCTGAGCACGTTGTTACCATGCGCGCGGCATGGGCTTTCAGATGTTCCTTTTAGAATGCTAAGTGTTGCAAACTGGAGTTTCTCTTATGTGGACCTCGCGCCGTGCTACACCGGTCTGTTGTAGCCCGCGCGAGGTTGGCAATCAAGAAAATTGCTGATTAAGGAGTATGGTCTCGCGCGACCTTGCAGGGGGTTGCGCGGCTTTTTGGGACCATACCCCTTCAGGTTGAATTTTTTATTTGCCTTAAATGTTTCTGTCACAATGACTAGAAATTTTATTACACTCAGCAAACAGATCTACACAATCCCAACAACCAGGTATAATAATATATCATAGATTGTGCAAAAGTGTGGTGGTCAAGGAAGTTTAGAATTTTTAAGACAACAAAAAAGAAGTAATCCAATAGAAAATGAGACTATAAAACTTTTAACAGATTTTTTAAGCCATGAAATAGAAAAGATATTACAAAAAGTATAAATCACCCTATAATCTTACACTTAGAAAAAAATTGGTCTTATAGAAGAAGATATCACAAAATCACATGTAAAATACGTATGCAAATTTAAATTAAAAAATCCAGATATTACTGTAAGAACTGTTAATGTAGAATATAGTCTCATAAATAAAGAAGAATTTAAAAAGCAAATACCTGAAATGATTAGCTAAGGATTAATTAAAAAATCAGAAAGTCTTCATAAATTAGCAGCCTTCATAGTAAGGAACCATAGTGAAATAAAAAGAGGCAAAGCAAGAATAGTATATAACTATAAACGATTAAACGATAACACAATAGATGACGAATATAATATCCCCAATAAAGACACTCTGCTAAATCTTATACAAAAGAAGAAAGTTTTGTCAAAATTTGATTTAAAGTCAGGATATAATCAGTTAAAACTTGAAGAAAATTTTAAACCATGGACAGCTTTTACATGCTCAGAAGGACAATTTGAATAGAGTGTTCTTAGTTTTGGACTAAAAAATGCTCCTTCAACATTTCAAATATTTATGGACAATATTTTCTTAAAATACGACTTTTGTTTAGTATATACTGATGACATATTGGTAGCAAGTCAAACAGTACAAGAACATGAAAACATTTACAACAAGTATTTGAAGAGATAAAAAAAGAATGGAATAGTAGTCTCTAAACGAAAAATGGAACTATTTAAAAGAAAAATATATTTCCTAGGTTAGAAATAGGCGATGGAAAGATAGAATTACAATCACATATCTCTAAAAAAATACTTGATTTCCCAGAAAAAATTTGAAAATTTAAAACAAATACAAGCATTTCTTGGATTTGTCAATTATGCTAGAAAATTTGTTTCGAATTTATCAAAGTTGGTAGGACATTTATATAGTAAAACAACCAAAAACGACAAAGATTCAATTCAGAAGATATAAAGCTAGTTAAAGAAATTAAAATGGCAATCAAAAACATTAAACCACTAGAGTTACCGCTTGTTACAGATTACATGATTATTGAGACAGATGGATGCAAAGAAGGATGGGGAGCAGTTCTTCTCTACAAACCAAATAAATATAGTCCTAAGGAAGAAGAGAAAACTTGTGCTTATGCAAGCAGTAATTTTCAAAACAAAACAAGTTGGACTATCATCAATTTTGAAACACAGGCATTAATATACGCATTAGAAAAATTTTCACTTTTCCTTCACAAAGAATTTACAGTAAGAACTGATTGCAAAGCTATTATAAAATTTATAAAAAAAATTATCAAAGCAAAAAGATAAATAGAACCGTTGGGTTAATTTACAAAATATCATCCAAGGAAGTGGATATCACATAAATTTTGAACATATTAAAGGAAAAAAATAATGGGATAGCTTATATGTGTTACACCCCAATCGATGGCGGAATCATCGGGGCGGACGTAAATAGATTGTTTGAGACTTCATAGCACTAATAATGTGACAAGTATTTAAATAATTCAAATTTCATTTCATTAATCAACGAACTAGTACAAGCGTTTGGAAACGAGATACAACAATTAAACATCAAAATATATGGCTCAATACCTTAATCAAGAAACACGATACATCAAAAGACTAAATTTAAAGTGGGTTTCTAAATCCATCCTACAAGATTCCATGCATTGTCTTATTCATCCTGGTCAACCTGCAACATATATCAAAATATAGTTCAACACAAAAGCATTGGCGAGCATACAAGTTTGATTACTATACAAAATAAAATGTTAACGTTCAACATGGCATAATTATTTTCTTAGGCTATCGTACACTACTAGTAACGCGTTACACATGTCAACCCAAAGTTTACCGCTAGCGTAATCTATTCATAGCAATGAACAAACCGTTTTGTTTACTTTACATGACCTCACGAATACAGGCGGTGCGTTAATCCTATAGATGTTAAGGGTGGCTTGTACACACTTAATAACGTAGCATAAGGCATTCGATTCTAGCATGAACAAGTAGCAAGCATTCGTATTAAGCATGTATGTATGAACGTTTGTTTTGTGATTAGCATAAAGTATAGTGGTTTAGTAAGTCTGATAAGGCATATTGTAATGCCCTGCTTCTTCATACTTTCCATACTTAGAAAGTCTTGCTTGTATTTCTATTTTTAGAAACCTTGTGTTCTTGTAATCGTTCTTTCTTTGTAACCGTTGTAAAATCCGAGACTTGGATCATAAATAAAACTCATATTTTATTAAATTCATGTTATACATACTTTATACGTCCTCGTACATTCAATGTCGTGAAACAATTAATGCTTATTCGTAATTCTTGGAAATTATGTGCTAAACTTGTAAATACGTGAAACTTATGCATAAAACGTGTTACGAACGTATACGAAACTTAAATACGACATTCATATGCTTAATTATACTTTGATTATGCTCATCATACTTATTTTGTCCTTAAACTATGCTTAAATGGCGAAAACGGCCCTTAAAACATCCAAAAACCCTAAATAAGGAACTTCAGGGGCCTAAATGCAATTAACTGAAACTTACCCCTCCCCCTTGTCACGGCCCGTGTAAGGTAAGGCCTTGGGCTACGCGGCCCGCGAGAGAACTTCCAGATCAGTTCCCTCATTTCCCTTCGCGAATTTGAGCGGGATTTGGGTTATTTTGAGTTTAAACCGGGCTTTTGGCATTAAATACACATCTAAATCAACCCTAATCACTTCCTTACAAATACCAAGTGCCTCCCAAGTCATTTTCACTTTACAAACACTTTCAAATCACTCCCAAGCTCCCAAATTCGTAGCTGCAAGTTCAAGTTCGGACAGAAACATCAAGCTCCACTAAAGTGAGCATAACTTCTTCATTTCTTGTCCGTTTGAGCTCATTCTTTTTCCAGAACACTTGGATCGACCTTAGCTTCGATTCCATTGGTATTTCACAGTGAATAAGTCCCTGGAGCTCCGGCAAATAGGCTCCAAAGTTCACTGTTTGAATCTAATTTCATTTATCTTTACTAATACTTGCTTAAACTTGAGTTTAACTCACTCAAACCCACGTCCTTATGCGCATAACCACTTGTATGGTTAGTTGGGCTTAAAAACGGGGCTGAGACATACCAAAACCAGAGGTTAAACCTCATATACTTTCTATTTTGTTTAGGGTTTTTAACCCACAAGTAATGTTCAAGCTTCAAGCTTGATGAAGGTATGATTATGGACTAAATTGGGTTGTCCAACATAAAATCCCCACATTGCTTGATGATTTCTCATAGTGTAGTTGTTTACATTCTTGTATTAATCTTAGTTCATGACCCTCCTTGTATGTTTTTACATCAAGTGTAGTGGTGAACCATAAGAGGTACCTAAATGGAAGCTTGTTCTTTCTACCTCCTACATGATTTCCATGATACTTAGAGGTACCTAAATGAAGATATAACCTTCTACCTCATGCTTGACATATTGGACATAATGATATATAACCTAAATAATACTTATATGTATGTAATATTCAATATTCGGACCTTGATGGTGAACTTGTGTTCATTCGTCAAAGTGTTGGAATAACATCATCTAATACATAAGACTTGTACGATTCTAATGAGTATACCACTCATGAAAACATTAACCCTTGAGGTTTCATAGTGTCAAAACAAGTACTTTATGTTCAAGGATGATTACTTTCGTATACATATGTTCTTATGATTTAAATTCCGAAATCCCTAATCTACCGTTAATCTCCGAAACTCATACACTTCGTTTCTTCGTGTAGAAGGACTTGGTGTTCCAACCTCCTAATCAACAACTCACTCGCGGATTCAAGTAGAAGACTTGCAAAACCGTGAGTATACTCGCAACCCCCTTTTTATGTTTACCACTTTTTGGGGTGTAACATGTTACATTATTAAATCACACTTAAACTTATTCTTTATGCAATGCACGAAAACAATCCTTATACATGAATACTATGGTGTTATACTTGATGCTTATACGTGGACCATACTTAGTTAGCACGCATGATCATTCATATCGCATCCATTTTCAACTCTTAACTACATAAACTTTTAATAGTCAAACTTTATCACGCATAAACATGAACTGACAACCACATTGTTCAACATTTACTTAGTCAAATTTATTATCATAGATACGTATACGACATAACTCCGACATCATTACTTATAAATAAGCTATTCGCTTCGCATTCGTACACATTCAATTTTGATTACCATAAATCAAGCGCATCAAATACATGGTGAGCATCACGCCATTTAAGCACAAGGTACAAGTCCCTAATGCATAATTTTACCAAACCATTTATTCAAATCCGAATTTTCGTATGGACCCCACCTAAAGCACACTTCACACATTATCTTGTTAACGACTACACCAAAAACACTTTCTATACATACTTACCCACAACTTTCATACAATTTCACAAATTTGTTCTCTTAGGCATTTCATCGAACACTTGGCGGGTTTCGCATTTGTAACACATTATGTACAAGCTTTTAAAGCGTGATTCCTACTAATTCTTCACATAACTTATTAACAATCAATCAAGTTCATAACAATATTTCATCCTAACTATGAACATATGGTTGTGACATCGATTATTCATAACAAGATCATCAACAACAACCAAATTAACATGTAGAAATCTCAAAATTTCTAGCCATTCCTTGACATGCAAGTGGGTTTTGCCTAATCCATGTTCATATTCAAAATTTAACATATCTTGATGTCTACACAGCCATAGCAACCATCATTCATACTAGATTTAGCATTACATTCACGAATTACACTAAACCCTCTAAATCAAACATCACCAAATTGCAAAATTCGACTTACTTGATGTAGGAAATACTTAGGTGATCACCATTCTTAATTCATGCAGTCAACTAGCCTTCAATTTCCCTTTTAATTTGATGATTTCTTGAGGTTTAGGGTTCACACCCCCTTGCTCCCTTCTCCTGTACGATCGTAACACACACCTTGTGTGTGTGTGTGTGATTTAATTTTGTTTTAATTAATTTCAGTTTCAAATTTGGCAATCCTAGTCCCTCAAGTTTATCACCCATCATAGTTGCCACATGTTTCATTCCTTTACTTAATTTGCTAGGCATTTAACTAGGTTTACTAACCTAGTTATTATACCTCCTCTTGTTAAACATGATAACAAACTAGCAAATTAATAATTCGGTTTTTGGGGTGTTACAAGTCCACCCCCCTTAAATGAGGTTTCGTCCCCGAAACCTTTCTCATTCAAACCAAACCAATTCTATTTTTACCCCATTTTCAATTTGTTCATCCACAATACTTATGTTAGATTCTGCTCCAGAGCTCTTATTAGTGTCTTTTACTTTATAATACTAGCTCTTAGCACATATCATCACTAGCGTTACCTTCATCGAATTTATTCCAATTGTATACAATTATTAATCGTACAATCCTAAGTCTGCAGCTTATTTCTAATTTCCTATTTAAGCATATTACTTTTATATATTTGCTAATCGAAATAAATCGGTTTATTTCATACTGCTTATACATCCTATGCTATCTTTCATGTTGTTCACCACGAGCCATCCCAAACATTCCATTTCTATCATTACTTTTGATTGCCTTTAAACTCATGGGGGGGGGGGGTCAATACATTATCATATGCATACTATAATCATTCAAAGACTTATTATTTCAATCAAAATCAGCCTTCTTAAACTTACTTAATCGTACTTAATTCGAAGACTAAGTATTATTTCCATGGTTACTATTGTTATTCATGCCATGCGTATCTTTTCTACAATATCTTGTTCAAATGAACATGGCCAACAAGCCGAGCATCAAAGTTAGCATTTCTTAACGATACTTGCCGTCTCTTATATTCTATCAGAATTTCCACAGTTATGAGCATTCAGGTTCAATACCACCCGACGATCATTACGAACATTTAGAAGTTCACTTCACATTTTTCATTACGGTTTTGTATATACATATTCTACTCTGACGCATTCATCTCTAGTCGAGTCATAACCTCATACTAGAGTTACAACCCTTTTTATACGTACCTGACGGAAGTAAATTCCATTGATTAGTTATCCATACCTTACGGTAATTATTCCTTTCCGGTTAGTGACATTGCGCGTCCATTCATCAAGCTTACCTATGAGTATAAAACTTAACAATCAAAACATTAGCTACCGAGTTCAAATGGCGATCACCATCTGACCCGTATGACCCATTTGTCCTCTCGACCATTCTTGTACGAAACGCATTTGCATAAATATATTCATACATATATAGAAGTTCAAACATCAACTGAATCATATCACTTAAGGAACAGTTATTTGTTTGGTACGTAATTACTTCACATTCGAATATCTTCATTCTTATCGTTCCTTTGTTCATTTGCTTTACATTTAATTATATGACTTGTTTGACTCAATCATGGTCAAACTATTGACTCTTCTTATGTAGACTAGTTTTCGTCTTTATACCTTAAGTCCGCTTCGCGGATTTGAACATTGCATTCATGCCTTTCATTCCTTGAATCCGTCTCGCGGATTCAAGCATTGCATCCATATCTTTCATTCTTTGAATCTGTCCCACGGATTCAAGCATTGCATTCGTATCTTTCACTCCTTGAATCCGTCCCGCGGATTCAAGCATTGCATTCGTATCTTTCACTCCTTGAATCCGTCCCGCGGATTCAAGCATTGCATTCGTATCTTTCGCTCCTTGAATCCGTCCCGCGGATTCAAGCATTGCATTCATACATTGTTGATCCGTACTTTCTTACGGATTCAACATTTTATTCTTATCACTTGCATTTTTTTTACTCTTACGTAGTACTCTCAATCTCCCGAGAGTCTTACTACTCATTTCGCCCGTACGCCCACCTGCTACCCAATTCTAACAGACATACATGTAACAATTATCGCGGTCTCACGAACGTCATACGTTTCTTGTGTACTGGCCAGGTACACAATCCACGTACTAGTTTCGTGTCTTCGCGTAATTGCCACATTATGCCCGAAGAATTAAGTTTCGGCATGTGTTACATTTTTAAAACTTCCTTACCATGTTGTTATTATATTCATTTAGAATTTTCTTTCACTTGCCTAATTATACCATTTCATACATCCACGCGTTGAGTTTACGTACCAGGGGTCAATTCGTCTTATTACTTGCCTTGATGTCGGTCCTAGACCGCGTTCACGGATCATCCCTTCCGCCACTTCTGTGACCTTGTTGAATAATGCTTCTTGACGAACAGTATCATCATTATCATTAACGTTGCTTGCATCAGCCATCTACACCATGTCATGTTTACATTCAATACGGATCATAAACTTTCAACATATCATTGTTCATTAATCAGCATTTACTTAATCCATCTCATGCAATTCGGTTCATCACTTTTGATTCTTACGAATTCATTCTTGTTGAAATCACTAATTGTGATTTCATACACTTATTAAGCCTTATATGAATTCTACTTAGTCATGAAATAAGTTTTTGAATGGCCCAGCAACACCAAACGTGAAAAACAAAAAAAATATCGGCAAATCGATATTGTGTAAGCCGTCGACGACGGCTAGGATGCCCGTCGGCGACGGGCTCTTAAATTGGGCGTCGGACACATATACCCGTAGACAGGGTATTAGGGCGTCGGACAGGGGTGTGGCGTCGGCGACGGGTGTCTCACCCGTCGGCGATGGTCAACCGTTTATCAGTTCGCTGCAGCTTTGTTTTTTAACGTATTAACTCTCTCTCGGGTCCGTTTTCCAGCCGTACGGCACCTGGAATTTATTGTTTTGCTACCCATAATGATTGTTTCACATCCTTAGCTTAACTTTACATCTCAATTCATTACATATACTAGTATTCATTGGAAACTTAAATTATTACCTCATTGGCGATCTTGGAGCGAGCACACTTTCGAACGAGCCATCGGTTTGAGTTCAAGCATCGCGTTAAGAGCTCGAATCCCTCAAACCTTGACTCTGATACCAACTTGTAATGACCGCTTATTCGTATTAATAAAATAACAACTTAATGAATTAAAAACTTTGCATTTTATAACATTCATAAAAACTTTTAACAAAATTTGGGCATGACCCGTTCATAAAACGAGCATACCCCTGTTAGAATTATAATCATACTAAATACAACGCTACGATTTGTTTGACAACATACTACTAAAACCAAAACTAATAGTTTTGAAAGGTATGTCTACTAACAAAGTTATGCAAAATAGACAAGTATTTGACACAAAACATGAAAGCAACTAGCGGAAGCGATTGGCATGACATATCAAGAACACATGCTCGCTCCGATTCTCCAAGTCGCCTGAATTGAGGATTTACCTATATTCAACAACAAAGCTTTAAAAAGTTAGTCATTATACTTGATTGCTTATAAAACCGTCACTTTAGTTTCATTCGTGTATGTACTTTCATTTCTCTCACGCATTCGATTACCCAATTAAATGGGTATGACATATATTTTCATACAACTAACCCGTTACTATATGATGACGACCAAACATAAAATGTTGTATAAACTAAAACGTCCATAGCATATTATAACCGCATAAGTTACTTCAACCCGATTATCCTTTCAACATTCAACCGTTTCATTATTATATCCACACTTCGAAAGTCCGACATTCATAAACCTGCACTTTTAAACATACTCAATAATAACTTGGTTAGCAAACCCGTAATCTTAACATATTCAAGTACTACATCTTCGTAAAAAGGACGTCAACCATTTAAATGTATCTAATTAACTTACATTCCAAACCCAAGGGTATTATTAGTAACACTAATTCTCAAATGCATCCAAATCATGCATTCGCACATACTTGCACACATACATACTTACAATCATACACATCTACATACCTAATATACATTCAATCCTACCTACAATCATGTATTCATACCTACGTGTTCCGTACGCATTCTTGTATACCATTTACATGTAATACATGTCCAACTTCATTACATACATCTATCATACTCTTATATAAATTACATGAGGCTTAGACTTGGGTTTACAACCTATAATCATCAAGGAAACACTCAAAATCACGTTTGGGAGGTCCATCGTAGTCCACGGATAATATACCGAAGCCTACGATGCATAAATCACATAAGTAATATTTTTGACAGAACCTTCACCTGGCCGTGTCAGCTCACCACCCGGCCGGGTCAACTCTGCACTTTTCCTAGCCATTAATTCTTACCGAAACGGACATAACTCTCTCATTTTTCATCCGTTTTGCGTCACGTTTCTTCCTACATGATTGTAAATTAATATTCTATCATGCGAACTTGAAATCCAACATCCGAGTTAAGGAATTTCTTAACTTATACATGTTCGGCTTATTATTCGTCTACGAATTATTCGACCCGTTCATGCATTTATCAAAATAATCTATTGATTTGACCTCAACTTCATATAAACTTAATAATTAAACATTATATTACCTAAACAAACCAAGAAGTGATTATGGAAATCACTTACCTCATGCGTCCGAGTTTGTGCATAGCTTCCTCATTTCCTCTTAATCCGTTAGCCTTCCATACTTGAGTCCATGTCAATTTAGGTTTCCTATCCTTTCAAGTCATTATACCCATTTCATAGTTAGCACGCATGATCATTCATATCGCATCCATTTTCAACTCTTAACTACATAAACTTTTAATAGTCAAACTTTATCACGCATAAACATGAACTGACAACCACATTGTTCAACATTTACTTAGTCAAATTTATTATCATAGATACGTATACGACATAACTCCGACATCATTACTTATAAATAAGCTATTCGCTTCGCATTCGTACACATTCAATTTTGATTACCATAAATCAAGCGCATCAAATACATGGTGAGCATCACGCCATTTAAGCACAAGGTACAAGTCCCTAATGCATAATTTTACCAAACCATTTATTCAAATCCGAATTTTCGTATGGACCCCACCTAAAGAACACTTCACACATTATCTTGTTAACGACTACACCAAAAACACTTTCTATACATACTTACCCACAACTTTCATACAATTTCACAAATTTGTTCTCTTAGGCATTTCATCGAACACTTGGCGGGTTTCGCATTTGTAACATATTATGTACAAGCTTTTAAAGCGTGATTCCTACTAATTCTTCACATAACTTATTAACAATCAATCAAGTTTATAACAATATTTCATCCTAACTATGAACATATGGTTGTGACATCGATTATTCATAACAAGATCATCAACAACAACCAAATTAACATGTAGAAATCTCAAAATTTCTAGCCATTCCTTGACATGCAAGTGGGTTTTGCCTAATCCATGTTCATATTCAAAATTTAACATATCTTGATGTCTACACAGCCATAGCAACCATCATTCATACTAGATTTAGCATTACATTCACGAATTACACTAAACCCTCTAAATCAAACATCACCAAATTGCAAAATTCGACTTACTTGATGTAAGAAATACTTAGGTGATCACCATTCTTAATTCATGCAGTCAACTAGCCTTCAATTTCCCTTTTAATTTGATGATTTCTTGAGGTTTAGGGTTCACACCCCCTTGCTCCCTTCTCCTGTACGATCGTAACACACACCTTGTGTGTGTGTGTGATTTAATTTTGTTTTAATTAATTTCAGTTTCAAATTTGGCAATCCTAGTCCCTCAAGTTTATCACCCATCATAGTTGCCACATGTTTCATTCCTTTACTTAATTTGCTAGACATTTAACTAGGTTTACTAACCTAGTTATTATACCTCCTCTTGTTAAACATGATAACAAACTAGCAAATTAATAATTCGGTTTTTGGGGTGTTACAGTAACGCACCGCCCGTAGACTAGTGGTCATGTTGAATTATATCATTTTGCGTAAACAGAGGGTTGACTAGAAATATCACATGCCATGTTATGTAGATCTTGTATAAACTAAGTTGCCATGTGGATTCGTTTTAAACTTTTATACTTATACTTATTCTTAAACTTGTATACTCGCCTTTGCTTTTGCATTGAATTGTATTTTAAACATGTTACAGGTTGATGATTGATGATGCTATGAAATGGAATAGCAAAGATGCCTAGATACTCACTTAGACGTTTAGGTTTAAAGTGTTGTATCAATTTTGTTATGTTATGTTTGAACAATGTTGTTATTTGAAATTCTTGTAATGTTTTAACAGTCTATTTATGAATGAAATGGTTAATTTAAATATTGTCACAATTAGTGTTATGAAGTCTCTTGCAATCTCAAACTAGTCCCACTCCAATGATTCCGCCATTGGTTGGGGTGTGACAGATTGGTATCAGAGCCATAACTATAGGGAATTAGGTAGAATTGCCATGTTCGACCTAGTCTATAGTAGGAACCATATTTTTGACCATTCTTGATACTTGCTTAAAATGTTATTCTTCCTATTTTGCTTCTTTCACTTCTTTTGGTCTTAATATTTACATAATGTCTTTCCTAAGACATTTTACACAAACACACTTGAAGACTTGAAGACACTCTTTATACAAAAGAGACGAGTTTACCAAAATAGGCATGAAACCCACAATTTGGCGAATGACTCTCATTCCGCTTATTTTTATTTTGCACGAAATTTCGCCATTTAGCTAGGAGTGAAATCCACATCTAAATGGTAAATTTCCAATTCAAACTCTAGTGGACCCTCGTCATAATGTCAAAATTATATTTTGACCCAACGAGTACCAACCACATTAGGTTACAAAATCTTCAAGTTAGGGGTGAAACCGCACCTTGTTGATTAAGTCATATTCCTCGATTTTCGATCTCGCCAAAGTTTCGATTGTTTCGATTAATTAAAGACGTGTAGTAACTGGAAGGGTAAGATACCATTAATCGCTTCTCGATGAGAGTATCTTACCTATAGGCCAAAGCACGTTTCTCTAATTTGAAAAGACTTTCGATTCACTTTGGAATAGTCGACGTTTCTCTACCCAAAACAATCCTATGTTTTATGAGCCTCTCTTTTATGTGATTCAATCTATATGTGATTTTATACTTGTTACCTCGTTCGTCTCAAAACCGTTACACAATTCGCACGTCTCGCGCAATCAAAAACAATAATAATCCTCGTGAACAAACTAAATTTATACTCTTTATACACATTCTTATGTGTTTATACTTGTGATTGCATGTTGAAATCTTACACTTGTTTGAATTATACGTGATACATGATGCATACATGCTTATACATGCAAAACTTATTTCCAATTTATGATCAAGTCTCATCCGTACCTTCTCTTTAAATTCTTAGATGTCGTCCAATGCCATGTCGAAGAAATTGACAAAGAAAAACAAGAAGGAATCCACCTCCGACTCCAAGTCAAAGAAGGGTTTGACCTCCAACGCTAACTCTGAATCCATGTCGAAAAAGGATTGTATGAAATTCATGGCCAAGCAAATGGCCAAGGTAATACCCGACATTGTGAGCAAGCTTCAACCTAACCCCGACTCTCCACATGGTTCTGTGGATTCAAAGGTGGAAACACCCAAATTGACCTTCCAATTCAAGCAATTCATGGCTTGTAGACCCTTAGAGTTTACTGGCAAAAATGGCGCTACCGCCATGATGAATTGGTTTGACGCGATCGAGCTTACTTTCCTGCAAAGTGGCTGCCTTGATGAACTAAGAACCTTGAACGCAACTGGGGTGTTCCGTGAAAAGGCACTCGAATGGTGGACAACAGAACGCAACAAGAGGGGAAACGATGTTGCGCATGCTATGCCTTGGGACGAGCTCAAGCAGCTTATGAAAGACCACTTCTGTCCTCCTCACGAACTCCAAAAGTTGGAGAACGAATTTTGGAACCTTACTCAGAAGGGGAGTGACATGGATGGTCTGATTACGCGCTTTAAACAATTAAGTGTCCTATGTCCTGGACAAGTCGACACCGTCCCCAAGACCATAGCCAAATTCATTCGTTGTGTTGCACCTGCCTTGACTAACCACGTTGCCTCTGCTAATCCCCAAACCATCGAAGATGCTTTTCGTATGGCCACCGAACTTAACAATAACTGTGTTCTTCATGGAACCTTCGATAAGGCTCCGTCGAAGAGTGCTCACCAAGCCGTCACCGATACCACCGATACCACCACCATTGTTGAACCTTCCAAGAAGAACAAAGGCAAGAAGTGGAAGGCTTCGAGCCAGAATTATGCGGTCGTCACTCCGCCAAACCCACAACCTTTACAAGCTGTAGCCGCCGTTGCACCCGCAAACACTGAACCACCAAGACCAGGTTACGTTGGATCTCATCCCAAATGTACTACCTGTTTGTTTCATCATCCTACCAACGTACCCTGCCGCAAATGCGCCAACTGTCAGAGGTATGGTCATTTTGCTAACCGATGTCGAAACCTCCCTCAAGCCCAAAACAACCAGAATCAAGCTATCGTTGCAAACCCTGTTCCTAACCAGGCTTAACCTCAAGCTGCTCCTGTGCGAGCATGCTTCAAGTGTGGCGATCTCAATCATCTCACCAATGTTTGCCCCCAGCGTTATCAGCTTCAACAATAGCAGCAGCAGCAGCAGCAATCGCCACAACAGCAACAACAAGCTCAACAACCTGCTAGAGGCCGAGCTTTTGTCATCATTGCCGCTCAGGCTCAGAATGCAAACGATGTCATTACTGGTACGTTCCTTGTGAACCATGTTTATGCTTCTTGTCTATTTGATACTGGCACCGATAAAAGTTTCGTTTCGTTAGAATTTGAACAAATGCTTAAGTGTAAACGCTCTAAGTTGCCAAAATCTTTCGCTGTCGAAGTCGCTGATGGTAAATCCGTCGTTGTCGATTCTGTCCTTTCCAATTGTTCCTTGATTCTTAACGACCATACGTTCTTAATTGATCTTATACCTATGCAAATGGGTAGCTTTGACATCATAGTAGGCATGGACTGGCTTAGATGAGTTCGTGCTGAAGTTGTTTGTTCTGAAAAGTTTATCCGTCTTCCCCTTCCAAACGGTGATTCTCTACACGTGTATGGCGAGAAACCTTCTCAAGGTCTCAAGCTTATGTCGTGTATCCAAGCAAACAAATGCTTACGCAAGGGTACCTACGCCTTTCTCGCCCATATTATGGAAAAGAAGGACAAAGGCCCAAGCATAAGCGACGTTCCCGTCGTACGTGACTTTCCCGATGTGTTTTCTGACGATCTTCCTGGTCCGCCTCCTGCTCGTCCTGTCGAATTTCGTATCGATTTAGTGCCAGGCGCTACGCCCGTCGCTAAGTCTCCTAACCGTTTAGCACCCTCTGAGATGCAAGAGCTCTCGAGTCAACTTCAAGAGCTTCTTGATAAAGGCTTTATACGCCCTAGTACTTCTCCTTGAGGCGCTCCCGTTTTGTTCGTCAAAAAGAAAGATAGGTCATTCCGAATGTGTATTGACTATCGTGAGCTCAACAAGCTTACTGTTAAAACCGATACCCTCTTCCCCGCATCGATGATCTTTCCGATCAATTGCAAGGCGTGACCTGCTTTTCAAAAATCAATCTTCGTTCTGGGTACCATCAACTTCGAGTCCTCGAATAAGATGTACCTAAAACCGCTTTTCGTACGCGTTATGGTCATTACGAGTTCATGGTCATGCCCTTTGGTCTGACCAACGCACCTGCTGTTTTCATGGATTTGATGAACCGCGTGTGCAAAGCGTACTTGGACCGTTTCATGATCGTTTTCATCGATGATATTCTTATCTATTCCAAGACACAAGAAGAGCACAAGCGACACTTACGTCTCATCCTTCAACTCCTTCGTACTGAACGTCTATACGCCAAATTCTCCAAGTGTGAATTTTGGTTAAAAGAAGTTCAATTCCTTGGTCATACTGTCAACGAGCTTGGTATTCACGTTGACCCCGCTAAAATCGAAGCTGTGAAGAACTGGATCGCACCTAAATCTCCGTCGGAAATTCGTTCGTTTCTTGGTCTTGCTGGTTACTATCGCCGTTTTATCTCCAACTTTTCGAAAATTGTCGTTCCCTTGACCTCCTTGACTCAAAAAGAGAAACCTTTTGTTTGGGGTCCCGAACAAGAGGAGTCTTTTCAAACGCTCAAGGACATGCTTTGTAATGCTCCTATCCTAGCACTTCCTGATGGTAACGATGACTTCGTCGTGTATTGCGATGCTTCAAACCTTGGCCTTGGTTGTGTCCTTATGCAACGCGACAAGGTTATCGCTTACGCGTCGAGGCAACTCAAAATACATGAAAAAAACTATACTACTCATGACCTTGAACTTGGCGCAGTTGTTTTTGCGTTGAAGATTTGGCGACACTACCTTTATGGTACTAAGTGTGTGGCCTTCACCGACCATAAGAGCCTCTAACAGTGGAACTGTTAAACGACTACGACTGCGAAATCAAATACCATCCAGGTAAAGCGAATGTAGTAGCCGACACTCTTAGCCGGAAAACTCATGTCAAGAGTGTCCGTTGTTTCCAACTCATCCACGATCTTCAGAACCGCATACGTGACGCTCAATATTCATCTGTTAATGAGGGTAACCTCTACGACGAGAAGTGATGTGGTGCTGAAGAAAGCCTCGTAACCAAATCCGATGATATTCAATACTATCTCGATCGAATCTGGATTCCTAATCGTGGTAACCTTCGAGAGTTTCTGATGAAGGAGGCACATCATACGAAATATTCTATTCACCCTGGTGCCGACAAGATGTACCATGATATGCGTGCATCCTATTGGTGGCCTGGAATGAAGAAGGATATAGCCACTTTTGTCTCGAAATGACTCACATGCTCAAAAGTGAAAGCTGAGCATCAACGTCCCTCTGGCTTGCTTGAACAGCCAGAAATCCATGTCTGGAAATGGGAGAGCATTGCCATGGATTTTATCACTAAACTTCCTCGTACTTCATCTGGTCATGACAGTATTTGGGTGATCGTTGATCGATTGACCAAATCAGCTCACTTCCTTCCCATTCGTGAAGATTTCAAAGTCGAGAAATTGGCTAGAATCTACACTGATGAGATCATCTGTCATCATGGTATCCCCATTGACATCATTTCCGATCGTGATGCTCGTTTTATGTCTCATCTTTGGCAGACCTTACAATCTGCTATGGGTACTGTTCTTAACCTTAGCACCGCTTTCCATCCTCAAACAGACGGTCAAACCGAGCGTACTATCCAAACCTTAGAGGATATGCTTTGTTCATGCGTAATAGATTTTGGAGGCAACTGGAATTCACAGTTGCCTTTGGTCGAATTCTCGTACAATAACAGTTATCATACGAGTATTTAAATGGCACCTTTCGAAGCATTGTATGGTCGCAAGTGCCATTCGCCTATTTGTTGGCACGGGATTGGTGAAGTTTAAATCACTGGTCCGAGCTCATACAAGAGACGACGGACAAGATATTACAGGTTCGAGACAACTTATTGAAAGCCAAGAGCCGACAAAAGAGTTACGCCGACAAGCGTCACAAACCTTTGGAATTCGAGACAGGTGACTTCGTGCTTCTCAAGGTATCCCCTTGGAAGGGCGTGGTTCGATTTGGCAAGAAAGGGAAACTCGCACCTCGCTACGTTGGTCGTTTCAAGATCCTCGAAAGGATTGGCAAGGTTGCGTATAGACTGGACCTGCCTGAAGAACTCAACAATGTACACCCTGTCTTCCACGTATCCAACTTGAAGACGTGTCTAGCTGACAAAGAGCTACAAGTTCCTCTCGAAGACTTGCAAGTTAACGAAACACTTCACTTTATGGAAAAACCGGTCGAAATCATGGACCGAGGAGTCAAGCAACTGAGGCGCAGTCGAATTCCTATCGTCAAGGTTCGATGGGAAGGAAAACGTGGCGCTGAATTTACTTGGGAACTTGAGAGTGATATGAAGACCAAGTATCCATACCTGTTCGATGTTGCATCTACCTAAATTTCGGGATGAAATTCCCTAAAGGAGGGGAGACTGTAATGCCCTGCTTCTTCATACTTTCCATAATTAGAAAGTCTTGCTTGTATTTTTATTTTTAGAAACCTTGTGTTCTTGTAATCGTTCTTTCTTTGTAACCGTTGTAAAATCCGAGACTTGGATCATAAATAAAACTCGTATTTTGTTAAATTCATGTTATACATACTTTATACATGCTCGTACATTCAATGTCGTGAAACAATTGATGCTTATTCGTAATTCTTGGAAACTATGTGCTAAACTTGTAAATACGTGAAACTTATGCATAAAACGTGTTACGAATGTATACGAAACTTAAATACAACATTCATATGATTAATTATACTTTGATCATGCTCATCATACTTATTTTGTCCTTAAACTATGCTTAAATGGCGAAAACGGCCCTTAAAACATCCAAAAACCCAAATAAGGAACTTCAGGTGTGACAACCGTCACTTTTTCGTACATTCAGTACACTAGATGAACAGTAATTTGTGCTTTAATGACTGTACATGATCTAGTTACCAGACAAATAAATTTCTGAATTCCCATGCAAGTGAATTCATGCACATTTTGTGTTAACAAATATGGCTTTATGCATAAACGAGAGCGTTGCGTCAGAAATATTAGTAAACTCACCGGTAAGACACATCGTGTCAACAGAACTGCAGAAAGCAGTCAAACATTAGAATTGAGGCCTAGGTGTAGGTCCAACGACAAAAGTACATTAAAACCCAAGAGTACATATAAGGGTTTAATTTATAGACATTGCGAAAACAAAAATAAGCACTAAAAAGCACCCGAAACGCACCTTAAGTGCATAATTTTGTATAATTCAGCTCAATTCAGCATTTAAACATATGAATATTATGCAGAAATTTCGTTTTATCATCCAGAATATTTCCCTAAGTGTTGGGAATTGAAAGGGTACAAGAAGGGTACTTAAAAGACACTAAAAAGTGTGATTTAGCACTTTAACGAACCAGTGTCTAACCGAACAACCGGACTTTACCCGGAACCTGAAAATATTGTTATTTTCATTATTTATCTTTTTCTGAGCCAGTTAGGGTCCCTGATTACCCTAACACCCGTCATAACACGCTATATTTTACTAACAGAGTTAAACACTTAACTAACCTATTTAACTTAACCTTTACACCAACTAAGCTAGTTGAAATCGAACTAGATGCCCCCCCTCCCCTTGCAATCGGCCCCAACCATGGGGAACATGTTTAGTACTAATTGATTTATTTAAATCCCAATGTCTAGTATCAAGCTAACACATTTTCCATTGGGTAAAACCCTTAAGTGTTGCCTATAAGATAATCACTAAGCATAACATAATCACCATCACCTAAACACCAACTCACAAACTCTCTCTGCTCTCCCTCCACTCTCGGCCGAAACCCCCACCCTCTACACATCCATTTTCGATCTTGATCCTCCCATTCCAAGTTTATACAAGCTTCACGGGTTACATATTAGGAGCTTTGGATCAAACGGAAGTGGAAGGACCTCGTTATTTGGCTTTTATCCACTCGTTTTTCATCAAGATTCTTCCCTAGCCTTGAGCTAGAGGTATAACATTTAAAACTCGTTTTTACACTTATCTAAAGTGGTTGAAAAGATTTTTGTCGGTTAAATATCGTTAACATACATTTTGAAGTATTAAAGTCTAGTAAAAACTCTAAAAATGGTGGTTGATAACATATGTGTTGTGTAAAAGTTGTAGTACTTGAAAGTTGTGAATATCTAGACCCGATCTATGATTGTGGTAGCTCGGATCACCATTTAACCCGGTTTGGTAAGATCGTTGATCTTCACATAAGCTTGTTTTGAATAATACAAGGGTTAAAAGGGTGAAACTCTACCACACGCGAATCATGAACTTGCGTAAAAGAGTTTTACTTGTGAAATTGTGTTTAAAACTAGCAGATCTACGCATCTGCATGTGGTATTTTCAAAGGACCACGTGTCAAGAGAAAACATACTTTTAAAGACGGATCTTACATGAACTAAATATATGTTTAGTAAATAAACAAGTGTGTAAACACTTGTGTAACAAAGGTTTTAACAAAGAAATAATTTTCGTGAAAACCGACTAGAAGTTGTGAAACTTCATACTCTTTAAAAATAAGGTTTTTAAGAAATTAAACTTATTTTTAAAGATAACAAGACTTACTAAATGTGCTAGTAAGTTACTACACATTTTTGTAAATATTCAAGTTCATGAAATGGAGAAATTAGTGATTGTTGTTGATGATTATTGTTGATAATTGTTGTTGATGATTGTTGACGATTTAAAAGAAAATAAACACATGTTTTGAAAACATGGGAAACCTCCATTTTTAGGGGAAACTCTGTCCAAATTTTTATAAATTTTGACACTTAGAAAAATATAAGTTTTTGGGAAACTTATTCCCTAAAAGTGTATTTAAAATATTACCAAGGTTTCCCTAATTTTTGGTGATAAGAAATGAGGATTTCTTCAAGAATGAAAATAGATATAAATATGTATATTTTTGAGAGAAAAATATATATTATTTTGTCACCAACTTTTGTGCTAAGTGTGTATAGTATGTGTTATACGTGCTAGTGTATTAAGACTTAAAAATACACTAAATACTCATGAGAAGTATAAACATAAAAATACACATACAACATACAAGATACATAATTCGGGTGCAAAGTGTAAAACACGAGATACTTATATTAATTTTAGAGAAATAATATAAGTAAGATACGTAGTTAAAAATATAGAATATTTTTAACACAAGAATACGTATACAAGAGATAGTGACTGTACTTGTGCGACGCAAGTCTAGTGACTAACGTTAAGAAAACACGTATAGGTTACGACGTTAATTAAGCAAATCCGGTGAAGTTTACGACGCACAGGAACGCAAAGTTGTGAGTTCATGCTCCCCCTTTTCCTTAACTGTTTTTGGTTTTATAACTCTCGGGGGTGAAATACATGTTACAAATATTATAATTTTTACAAAGGGTAAAAATACAAGAAGCACTCTTGGTGAGAACGAGAACCGAGTGCACTATGATTTGAGAATACGAGAAGCACTCGTGGTGAGTGCAATATGATGAGCATTAATAAATGCCTAGAAAATACTAGATCATGTGAGCATAGACTAATACAAAAGATGCCATAAAGTCTTGGTGAATACTAGACCAAGCCATTAAAAACATTCATTAAATAGGGACGAGGGTTAGATCTAACGGGTACGGCCGAGCCCCACTCATGGTCCTTATGTGACCTCTTGAGTGCTTCGGTGTCCCAGTCGAGGGAAATCGACACAGTCGAGGCTAATCGACACAGTCGAGGGAAATCGACACAGTCAAGGGAAATTGACGCAGTCGAGGTTAATCGACACAGTCGAGGGAAAATCGACACAGTGAAAGGAGAAAATACTAAAGCTCCCTATGTCCTCACATGCCTTAATGTCCTTGCTCATACACTCATTTAGTACGTGGTGTACACAAGAAAACGTGATGTATACAATAAATACTTGATTTGTAAAGGTTACAAACTATGTTTTCATACAAGATATACAAGACGCATGAACTCGCTCAACTTTATGTTGATGTTTTCCAAAATTACATGTATTTCAGGTGACAGGATGGATCTTGGGCGCAAGTGTCATAGCTAGAAGTAGACTACAAGTCTAGATGTCATCCACTTTTGTTAAATCGAAACCTTGTCAAAGGTTGTGTTTTGAAGACTTAAATAACAAGTATTTGTAATACTTAAATTTTCATAAATGGATGAACATCGTTTTGATCATGTAGTTGTTTATTACGATTGAATGCAATGATAACAAGCTAGTCACACATCATACGCTTCCGCAAAGCCAGGGTGTGACATCAGGGGCCTAAATGCAATTAACTGAAACTTACCCCTCCCCCTTGTCACGACCCGTGTAAGGTAAGGCCTTGGGCTACGCAGCCCGTGAGAGAACTCCCAGATCAGTTCCCTCATTTCCCTTCGCGAATTTGAGCGGGATTTGGGTTATTTTGAGTTTAAACCGGGCTTTTGGCATTAAATACACATCTAAACCAACCCTAATCACTTCCTTATAAATACCAAGTGCCTCCCAAGTCATTTTCACTTTACAAACACTCTCAAATCACTCCCAAGCTCCCAAATTCGTAGCTGCAAGTTCAAGTTCGGACAGAAACATCAAGCTCCACTAAAGTGAGCATAACTTCTTCATTTCTTGTCCGTTTGAGCTCATTCTTTTTCCAGAACACTTGGATCGACCTTAGCTTCGATTCCATTGGTATTTCACAGTGAATAAGTCCCTGGAGCTCCGGCAAATAGGCTCCAAAGTTCACTGTTTGAATCTAATTTCATTTATCTTTACTAATACTTGCTTAAACTTGAGTTTAACTCACTCAAACCCACGTCCTTATGCGCATAACCACTTGTATGGTTAGTTGGGCTTAAAAACGGGGCTGAGACATACCAAAACCAGAGGTTAAACCTCATATACTTTCTATTTTGTTTAGGGTTTTTAACCCACAAGTAATGTTCAAGCTTCAAGCTTGATGAAGGTATGATTATGGACTAAATTGGGTTGTCCAACATAAAATCCCCACATTTCTTGATGATTTATCATAGTGTAGTTGTTTACATTCTTGTATTAATCTTAGTTCATGACCCTCCTTGTATGTTTTTACATCAAGTGTAGTGGTGAACCATAAGAGGTACCTAAATGGAAGCTTGTTCTTCCTACCTCCTACATGATTTCCATGATACTTAGAGGTACCTAAATGAAGATATAACCTAAATAATACTTATATGTATGTAATATTCAATATTCGGACCTTGATGGTGAACTTGTGTTCATTCGTCAAAGTGTTGGAATAACATCATCTAATACATAAGACTTGTACGATTCTAATGAGTATACCACTCATGAAAACATTAACCCTTGAGGTTTCATAGTGTCAAAACAAGTACTTTATGTTCAAGGATGATTACTTTCGTATACATATGTTCTTATGATTTAAATTCCAAAATCCCTAATCTGCCGTTAATCTCTGAAACTCATACACTTCGTTTCTTCGTGTAGAAGGACTTGGTGTTCCAACCTCCTAATCAACAACTCACTCGTGGATTCAAGTAGAAGACTTGCAAAACCGTGAGTATACTCGCAACCCCCTTTTTATGTTTACCACTTTTTGGGGTGTAACATGTTACATTATTAAATCACACTTAAACTTATTCTTTGTGCAATGCACGAAAACAATCCTTATACATGAATACTATGTTGTTATACTTGATGCTTATACGTGGACCATACTTTTGTGATGTACTATAGTCATTAGCTTTATACGAGCCTCCATTTGACATGTATAGCGCTATAGGAGTAACGCACGGCCCGTAGACTAGTGGTCATGTTGAATTATATCATTTTGCGTAAACAGAGGGTTGACTAGAAATATCACATGCCATGTTATGTAGATCTTGTATAAACTAATTTGCCATGTGGATTCGTTTTAAACTTTTTATACTTATACTTATTCTTAAATTTGTATACTCACCTTTGCTTTTGCATTGAATTGTATTTTAAACATGTTACAGGTTGATGATTGATGATGCTATGAAATGGAATAGCAAAGATGCCTAGATACTCACTTAGACGTTTAGGTTTAAAGTGTTGTATCAATTTTCTTATGTTATGTTTGAACAATGTTGTTATTTGAAATTCTTGTAATGTTTTGACAATCTATTTATGAAATGAAATGGTTAATTTAAATATTGTCACAATTAGTGTTATGAAGTCTCTTGCAATCTCAAACTAGTCCCACTCCGATGATTCCGCCATTGGTTGGGGTGTGACACATATATGTTGCACCCCAGAAATGTAAAAGTTAAAGAGGGGAGTCGAGTCTGCTCACAATTTTGCAAGCTTCCTTGTATTCCGTGCGTAGAGTGCCGAAGTGATGCAACCCGAAGTTACCCTACATGGGGTAAACAGGTGGGCGTGAATATACTGAGTCGAACGATAGATCCAGATTCTGAAGCAGAAAGTACGGAAAAGGAAACGGGAAAAATGTCAAATCGTACGAAGTGGACTGACCACTTCGTGTGAAGTGACAGTCCTGTGATGTTTTTGTGCCCGTTTTGTACCCATTTCAACACTGAATTCTGTGAATGGGGATTTTAACAACGAGGCAGGGCAGTCTCAGCTCCCAACAATTAACCATGACTTAGTTAATATTAGGAACGTAACTGAGATGGAAAGTAAGTTCAGTGCAGAATTTCAGTCTAAAGTTTAATAATTACGTCATAAATGTCAAGCATGGGGGCACGTATACCTCGTTAGGCTATAGGGTGTGGTCATGACCCTCATGACCACCATGATCCTCCACGTCAGCGCCATGTCATCACCCTCCAATTCACCATCCAAAAACACTATCCTAATGGTGTGGTCATGACCCAAACCACTATTCAGCCCTTTTTTGTGTGAAATATATTTTATTTATTTTAAATAAACAACAAATATAATACACTTACATAAACACATAAAGAAGCAACACTCAATTGATTAACTTATGTACGCATTGGAAGAACAACTAATCAATTAAGCTACGCTTTAATCATATTAAATGCAATTACAATTGTAAAGTATATAGAATTCCTTCTAACTCCAGTTGTATTGATATCACCCTTACATCACTTAGTAAAAATACACATACATATAGAGACCGAAAACCACTAAACTCTACAGCAGGTAGTCACATTTTTGATAATATTATCCTAAACCTTGTCCAAGATTACAATCATGTACTTAATTAATTGACATTTAATTATAATGAAAGGAATAATAAAGGCACAATTACATTAGTAGTGATCGTCTTAACTTCTTCAAACAACCTCAGTATTAGTGAACTCTTGAAATTAACAAGCTGAACTTTAGTAACTTGTTTTCTCTGTAACAGTGACAGCTTTGGTAACAAACATTGTCTTCGGCAAGATCTTTGGTGCTTCTTTGTATGGAACAGGTACAGGGCATATGAAACATCAATGTTATGAAACCATACAAATAGCAGCTCTAGCAACAAAAACAAACATGTCTATCAACTACTGTGAAACATGGTTCATAACCTCATGTGTACACACACACACACACACACACACACACACACACATATATATATATATATATATATATATATATACACACATCATCTTCCTTACCTTAACTAGCTGTAAGTCCCTCGACGAACCGGTACACCGATACTTTTCAACCAACTTTCACCTTGTATAAACCGCGCCACCGTGTACTTTTCCGCCTCTTCCTTCTTAAACTCCTTCTGATAACCACCCCATTTCCCCCTATCTTTCACTTTAGAACCACCACCAATATTGTTATACTCAACGTAATATACCGTTTCAACCGCAAAACCACCTTCCCCTTCCAACCAACCCGCCGGATGAATAATGTCACTAATCTCCGATTCCATCACGATTGTTCTAGGGTATTCTTTTCCTGGCCGCCCAAGGTAACTCTCGATCTTAATCAACTCATATATTGGCATTAATCAACTAATCTATTGGCATTAATCAACTGGTCATATTATATATATAAGGAAAGAAACCTATGCTTAATAAACTAATCTATTGGCATTAATCAATTGATATCAATTTTCTTAAAAGTTAAAGCACAAAAGAAATCAAAGAAAACTGGTATCAACTTGGCTTCTAACTAAATTATAAACATCCATATTAACTCAGAAGCTAAAACACAACTTATTAGACATCCAAAAGTTGATATCAATTTAGCTTCTAAATAGGTCAATGTCTCATTACAAAACCAGAGTGATTGCAACTTCAAAACTCAAATACGAATTCAATTCCATATACCGCCATAACAATTAACTAAACTCGTATGCGGCAATCAGCCGGAGACGATACAAGTTACCATTAATTTACATTAGTTTAAGCAATTTTGTAACAAATTAGGGCTTGAATCAGAAATTAGCGAACCCTAGAACACATACGGAAATATATTAAAAGAGAAGCACAGTAAACACACATTGATTAGTAAACACATATATCTGCTATTCATTTTTTTTTTCAATTCGTCACTTGTATGCACAGTAAACACACAGATCAAAAGCAAAATCAACGCCCCAATTAAACAAATTAAAAGAAAAACGAAAAAGAAGATGATGATAATCAGAAAAGAGAAACAACACAACGAACCAGTGCAGATTACAATCATGTAATTTGCGATTGTGAATTAAAAATACATATCATAGAAAACAAGTACCTGTGGAACAAAATATCTGCTATTCTTCTCTTGTGCAACTTGATTATCACAAACAAAGGAAAAAAAATTGTTGCTGCTATTGTTCTTCTTCAGGTTGGGGTTAGGGTTTGCGTGAATAATGGAAAAAGGGGGACGTGGTTGTCGTGGTTTAATCCATGCGAACCACCGTGATTTAATTAGGGGGTGGTATAGGGCATGAATAATGGGCCTATGTGGCAAATCATGACCCCACACCCTATAGCCTTATATGATTCACCAAAGCATTAGATTTATCAACGTAGTTGATAAATCTGGTTGGTCATGAATGTACAGAAAGTAAAGTACAAAAACATGTACAAGTGGTGGTGGAACTTAATTCGGACAGCCCAAGCTTCCAACGTTCTCACATCAGCTGAAACGAAAGTTCATCAGAACTTGGTTTTGCTCTCACACTTGGTACAAAAGAAAAAGAAGTAAAAGTAGAAGAGGAGTTATAAAATCACAAGATGTTAGAGAGTTAAACTCACTTAGAACAATCTGGAATAGCTTTGCTTAGAATCCGTGAGTTTGAGAGTGGAAGTGAGGAGATTTGGAAAGACTGAAGTGGGGGAAAGAACGGGTACTTATAGGAAAACAAGTCAGTTCGTACGAGCTGGCATCACTTCGTACGAAGTGGTCTTCACTTCGTGCGAAGTGAAATGTACTTCGAGCGAAGTGACTTGCTCGGTACATTTTTGCGTGTTTTAGCTGGTTATTAGGTATATTAAGCATGCATGAATG